>JAGTTD010000005.1:39979213-40171713 GCA_018398585.1 Simmondsia chinensis | reverse complement strand
AACACCAAGAAGCCGACTTCGGAATGTGGATAGTCCAGAAGCTACGCCCCCGAAGCCGGTTCACCTGAACCCAGCGCGGCCACAACGAAGAGGGGTCGGTGAGAAGAACCCAGATGTGCTTCATGATCGAAGCCTGATTCCACTCCTCGAGACGTCGAATCCCAAGACCTCCCTCCTTTCGAGGGTAGCACAAATGCCGCCAGGCCACCTTCGCTCCACCACGGGTGAGCGAGGTGCCCCTCCAGAGAAAGGCAGCTAAGATGGACTCTATCCGACTCATAATAGCCTTCGGAAGCATGAAGACTGAGGACCAATAAACCTGGATAGAGAAGAGCACGGACCTGATAAGCTGTAAGCGGCCAGCATAAGAAAGGGAACGAGAAGTCCAGAGCCGAATACGCGAGAGGATGCGATCAATAAGCGGCTTGCAGTCAATAAACCGAAGCCGGGACGTGATGAGCGGCACTCCAAGATATCTCACAGGACAATGACCAATCGTGAAGCCCAGCGAGTCCACAATGGAGCGCTCCGTAAGGGGGTCAATCCCAGCAAGAAAGACCGTGCTCTTAGCTGAGTTCGAGACAAGGCCCGAGACGGCAGCAAAGCGATCCAAAGACTCCCGAATCACAGTCACACTGCCAAGATCTCCCCGACAGAAGATCATGAGGTCATCAGCAAAACAAAGGTGAGTGAGACGGGTCTGACGACATCCCGGGTGGAAACGGAAACGACGGTCAGTAGCCGCCTGACGAAGAATACCTCGAAGACCCTCCATGGCTATGACAAACAGATAAGGGGAGAGAGGATCCCCCTGACGAATACCCCGGCTGGAGCCAAAAAATCCCTGAAGCTCGCCATTGACGGCGACCGAGAACCGAGCGGTGGAAAGGCACTCACGGACCCAGCCCACCATGACCTCAGGAATACCCATGCATCTCATACCAGCCAAGATAAAATCCCACCTGACAGTATCAAAAGCCTTGCGAAAATCAACCTTCAGCGCGCATCTAGAGGAGACACGACGATGATAATCTCTCATAAGCTCCTGCGTCATCATAATACTGTCAGAAATACGGCGACCCGGGACAAAGGCAGTCTGAGAACTATGAACCAGCCCAGGAAGGACACCCTTCAGCCTGTTAGCAATGATCTTCGTGATGCACTTATAGACCACATTACAGCAGGAGATGGGACGGAAGTCAGCAAAAGTGGAGGGGCACTCCACCTTGGGAATCAAACTAATGCGGGTCGTGTTCAAGGCACCTAGCATGCGCCCAGAGACGAAAAAAGAGCGAACTGCTCGCACCACATCAGCACCAACAATCTCCCAAGCCCTCTTGAAGAAGAGGGAGGAGTAGCCATCCGGACCAGGAGCACGATCATCACCGGTAGAAAACAAAGCATCCTTAATCTCGGCATCGGAAATCGGAACGACAAGGGGGCGAGCCTGATCCTCATCCAACCTACCCTCGAAAAAGTCAGAGACATCCTCCTGAAGGGGGGCACCAGGCTCAGAAAGAAGGTCCTGAAAATAAGACACACCCGCTCGAGAAATCTCCTCCTCATCAAAGGTTCGAGACCCATCAGCACCCACAATAGAAACAATACGGTTCCTCGATTGCCTGTGGAGAACCGATCTGTGGAAAAAACGGGTGCACTGATCACCCAAGGAGAGCCACTGAATACGAGACTTCTGACGATAGAAAGCCTCCTCATCACGACAAAGCCTGGAATGCTCCCTCGAAAGCCGACGCTCCTCAGTTCTCAGAAGAGTACTATCGGGGTCAATGTCAAGAGCCCTCTGACCTGTCACCCAAGCATCTCTGGCTGCCTCTACCCGAGCAGAGATATGGCTGAAGTGCCTGGTGTTAAGAGCTCGAAGATCACCCTTCAGCTTTTTAAGCTTCTGGGTTAGCTGGAACATGGGAGAGCCATCAACACGCGAATCCCAAACACGGCGAACAGTCGGCAAAAAGTCCTCATGGTCGGCCCAAAAGTTAAAGAACTTAAAAGGGATGCGCCGAGAGCGGCGATCCCCAAGTCCTCTAACCACCAAAGCGCTGTGATCGGAAATATCAGTGCGGGGAAGAGCCTCCATAAGAGAAACCGGAAAGGAACGAAGCCAATCCTCACTCGCTAAACACCAGTCAAGACGTCTAAGGAGCATGTCATCACCCTCACCTCCTCGGGCCCAAGTAAAACGAAGGCCAGTAAAAGCAAGCGGGGAGAGTCCTGACTCAGAAAGACAATCCTGAAAGTCATCCATATGGCCCGGCCAGGAAGAGAAATCACCTGAACTATCACTGGGACGAAGAAAAGTGTTAAAATCTCCAAGGAGAAGCCAAGGGGTCCCTTGGAGGCTAACACAAGCACTCCTGATATAACTCCAGAGCTCACGACGAGGTCCCGGTTCGTTAAAACCATAGACAAAGGTGACAACGAAGCTACAATCCCTACGAGCATCCTGAACCCGGCAAGAAATAAACTGGTCTCCCTCACTAACAAGAGAAACAGAGAAAATCCCCGGGTCCCAACAAACAATAAGACGACACCAAGACTGCCTAACGCCAGCGAAAAGAGAGCACCAACCATCCATACAGCTAGAGACAGCGGACTCAACATCAGCAGGGTTAGTCTTTGTCTCGACGAGGCCAACCAAACCAAGAGAGTGGGAGCGAATCCACTCGCGAACAGCACGGATGGATGAGGGGTTGTTAAAACCCCGAACATTCCAAGAGCCAATCATCATAGAAAAAGATGAGAAAGAAAGGTCTATCTACGACCACCACGAGCCCGAGAGCTGGCTCGAGTCGCACGACGCTCCGCTGGAGGGTGACGACCAGCATCGTCGCGATCAGGAGACAAACTCTCAAAACGGTTCGGCGAAACGAAGCTGGGCACGCTTGCCTCCCCATTCAAGGTACAGAGCACGGGCTCAAGGGACGAAACACACGGGGCCTCAATAACCCCGTCAGGGACAATAGCACGGCTCAAATCCTCGGATACCTGAGAAGACGAATCGGCTGAAGAACAAAGATCGGAGAGACCCAAGCTATCCCCAACAAAAGAAGGAAGCGATCCAGAGGGAGCAACATGGGTAGCCGAAGAACCAGAGAGGGCGACTAAGGAGCGTCGTGACCCAGTTGGGGTCACCGTTTTGGAAGGGCCTCGCACAGCCCCTCCCCCACTCCCCAAGGCCGGATCCCGAGGGGTCACAGCCGCCCCCACCCGAGATAAAGGTGAGGACCCGCTAAGAGAAGGAGAACCCGAACCCGCAACAGGACTCGAAAAAACTCCCCCGCCTCCCTGGGCCGAACTCAAAACGGGTCCGGATCCAAACGCCAGGCCCGGACTGGGCCGAACAGGGAGCGGAGAACCCCCTGAAACAGGACCCAGGCCGGGAAGCCCAGCGTCAATAGGACGCTGGGCCGCAACCTCACCCGGGCCCAAATGGCTCGGGTTCACCCGAGGCCCAACAGAGGCGCCCGCTTGGGCATCCTCAACAGCAGCGTGGTCCAGGCCCACAGCCCCAATTTGGGCCTCAACAACAGCAGCGGCTTCGGGCCCAGCTCGGTCCGCATCAACAGCAGCAGCAGCGGGCACAAAAGCCCGGTCACCCGCAACCACTTCAAGATCCAGGCCAACCTCAGCACCACCAGCATCACCACCGGGCACCTCCTTGCCCCCACCGGCGTTCCTGTTTTTCTTTTTCTTTTTTTTCCTTTTTCTGACAACCGGAACCCATTTTTCTGTGGGATTCACAATAGGAGGGGTAACAACGTTCGAGGTAGGACAAGTATGGCCAAAAACCTCGCATTTTTGACACACTTTAGGAAGACCCTCGTACTTAACACTGACCGAAAATCGAGAACCATTATATTCAACAAATAATTTCTTGGCCGGCTCAACCTTAGGTTCAATTTCGACACACACCCTAGCATACTTCATCATAGTTCCATCCAGGGTAGCTTTGTCCATGTAGAGCGGCCTCCCGGCCCCACTAGCAATGTTACTAAGCGCCCCCTCCGTCCACATCGACACCGGAATGCCATGTAGTTGAACCCATATTGGAAGTTTTGTAACGTTATGCGAAGGGACAAAATTATCACTCCAACGGTTGAGAGAGAGAAAGTGACCCTTGATGTACCAAGGGCCACCACGAAGCACATGCTCGGATGCCGCCAAAGATTTGAAACGAAAAAAATAAGCATCCCCATCCGAGATAACACATTCCAGACCCTTAGATCCCCAAAGCATATTGGCAATTGCAACACACCGAGAGTAAGCTACCCTACCGCCAATAATATGACCAACTAAGCAGCGGTTCCATTTTTCACGACCCGGGGCAACATCATCATCAGTTATTGTTGTTACAATCTCGCCATTAACAAGTTTAGGTTGAGTGAAATGTAAAACACCCTCCCGGGGAGGCGCACGGACGGTATCGGCCCACGAAGCACCCGAACCACCCGAACCACCGCAAGCACCGGATGCACCGGCTTCCAAGGGGCTTGCGGCCTCCAAACCACCACCCCGAGACGTCACCGGAGAACACGCCTCAGCCATGGCGCGACCAGAACCACGACCCGACCCACGAAAATCCAGGAAAAAGACCCCAAATTAGGAAGGGGGGTTAGGGCGGCCGCCGCGTGCCGCCACCCACACCACCACCGGTACCGACCGGGTCAAAACGACCACCAGGCACCGGCGAACCACCAGGGAGGAGAAAAACGAAAGAAACTTACAGTAGAAGCGTCGAAATCGGAGGAGAGAGAGAGTCGGGCGAGCGAGAAACGCCAGGGGAGAGAAGTGGACCGTACGCCGGCGATACGCCACCAATGGCCACCGGACCACCGCCAAAAGATCGATAAGGGAGAGGCGAGTCGACTGGGAGCAGTCGCCGGTAATGGGCTGCCGGAATGGAAGCCCTGAAACGTCCTACGTCGAAACCAGCGAAATCGCAACCCTGTCACCCTCTCTCACTATTTTCACCCTCGACGGCCACCGGAAACCGCCGGTGATCACCACCACCAGGAAGTGGAGGCGACGGCGAATCGAATGCCACCGGACCCGCCCTCGTCCGACCACGCACGCGCCGTCACGCGCCTGCCCTAGTCTGACGCGACCCAAATCGCCCAAATCGCCCTAATTTCGCCAGAAGTACTGTTGCGGCGCGGCTCCCCCTCCCTAAACCCTAAACCCTCCTAAACCCTTAAACCCTAAACCCTAAACCCTAAACCCTAAACCCTTAAACCCTAACCCTTAAACCCTTAAACCCTTAAACCCTAAACCCTAAACCCTAAACCCTTAAACCCTTAAACCCTAAACCCTAAACCCTAAACCCTAAACCCTAACCCCTAAACCCCTAAACCCTAAACCCTAAACCCTAAACCCTAAACCCTAAACCCTAAAACCCTAAACCCTAAACCCTCAACCCCCAACCCCCAACCCTAAACCCTAAACCCTAACCCCCAACCCCCAACCCTAAAACCCTAAAACCTAAACCCTAAACCCTAAACCCTAAACCCTAAACCCCTAACCCCTAACCCCTAAACCCTAAACCCTAACACCTAAACCCTAACACCTAAACCCCAAACCCTAAACCCCTAACCCCTAACCCCTAACCCCTAAAACCCTAAAACCCTAAAACCCTAACCCCTAAACCCCTAAACCCCTAAACCCTAAACCCTAAAACCCTAAACCCCTAGAACCCCTAGAACCCCTAGAACCCCTAAACCCTAAACCCTAAACCCTAAACCCCTAAACCCCTAAACCCTAAACCCTAAACCCTAAAACCCTAACCCCTAAACCCTAAACCCTAAACCCTAAACCCTAACCCCTAAACCCTAAACCCTAAACCCTAAAACCCTAAACCCTAAACCCTTAAACCCTTAAACCCTAAACCCTAAACCCTAAACCCTTAAACCCTTAAACCCTAAACCCTAAACCCCGAAACCTGAACCCCCCAACCCCCAAACCCTAAACCCCTAACCCCTCGACCCCTCGAACCCCCGAACCCCCGAAACCTGAACCCCCAAACCCCTAAACCCCAAAACCCCATAAACCCTAACCCCTAAACCCCCCTAGCCCGAAACCTGAAACCCCAACCCCTAAACCCCTAAACCCTTGCCCCAAGCCCCTAAGCCCTAGCCCTAAGCCCCTAAACCCCTAAACCCAAGCCCCTAAGCCCTAGCCCTAAGCCCCTAAGCCCCAAGCCCTAAACCCCAAAACCCCAAACCCCAAACCCTAAAAAACCCTAAACCCTAACCCCTAAGCCCCAAGCCCTAAACCCTAAACCCCAAAACCCCAAACCCTAAAAAACCCTAAACCCTAACCCCTAAACCCTAAAACCCCTACAACCCTCAACCCTAAACCCTGAACCCAGCGCGGCCGCAACGAAGAAGGGTCGGTGAGAAGAACCCAGATGTGCTTCATGATCGAAGCTTGATTCCACTCCTCGAGACGCCGAATCCCAAGACCTCCCTCCTTGCGAGGGTAGCACAAATGCCGCCAGACTACCTTCGCTCCACCACGGCCGAGCGAGGTACCCCTCCAGAGAAAGGCAGCTAAGATAGACTCTATCCGACTCATAATAGCCTTCGGAAGCATGAAGACTGAGGACCAATAAACCTGGATAGAGAAGAGCACGGACCTGATAAGCTGTAAACGGCCAGCATAAGAAAGAGAACGAGAAGTCCAGAGCCGAATACGCGAGAGGATGCGATCAATAAGCGGCTTTCAGTCAATATACCGAAGCCGGGACGTGATGAGCGGCACCCCAAAATATCTGACAGGACAATGACTAATCCTGAAGCCCAGCGTGTCCACAATGGAGCGCTCCGTATCAGGGTCAATCCCAGCAAGAAAAACCGTGCTCTTAGCTGAGTTCGAGACAAGGCCCGAGACAGCAGCAAAGCGATCCAAAGACTCCCGAATCACAGTCACACTATCAATATCTCCCCGACAGAAGATCATGAGATCATCAGCAAAACAAAGGTGAGTGAGACGGGTCTGACAGTAGCCGCCTGACGAAGAATACCTTGAAGACCCTCCATGGCTATGACAAACATATAAGGGAAGAGAGGATCCCCCTGACGAATACCACGGTTGGAGCCAAAAAAACCCTGAAGCTCGCCATTGATGGCGACCGAGAACCGAGCGGTGGAAAGGCACTCACGAACCCAGCCCACCATAACCTCAGGAATACCCATGCATCGCATACCAGCTAAGATAAAGTCCCACCTGACAGTATCAAACGCCTTGTGAATATCGACCTTCAGAGCACATCTAGAGGAGACACGACAGTGATAATCTCTCATAAGCTCCTGCGTCATCATAATACTATCATAAATACGGCGACCCGGGACAAAAGCAGTCTGAGTACTATGAACCAGCCCAGGAAGGACGCCCTTCAGCCTGTTAGCAATGATCTTCGGGATGCACTTATAGACCACATTACAACAGGAGATGGGACGGAAGTCAACAAAAGTAGAGGGGCTCTCCACCTTGGGAATCAAACTAATGCGGGTCGTGTTCAAGGCACCTAGCACGCGCCCTGAGACGAAAAAAGAGTGAACTACTCGCACCACATCAGTACCAACAATCTCCCAAGCCCTCTTGAAGAAGAGGGAGGAGTAGCCATCCGGACCAGGAGCATGATCATCACCGGTAGAAAACATAGCATCCTTAATCTCGGCATCGGAAATCGGAAGGACAAGAGGGCGAGCCTGATCCTCATCCAACCTACCCCTGAATAAGTCAGAGACATCCTCCTGAAGGGGGCCACTAGGCTCAGAAAGAAGCTCATGAAAATAAGACACTCCAGCTCGAGAAATTTCCTCCTCATCAAAGGTTCGAGACCCATCAGCACCCTCAATAGAAACAATTCGGTTCCTCGACTGCCTGTGGAGAACCGATCTGTGGAAAAAACGGGTGCACTGATCACCCAAAGAGAGCCACTGAATACGAGACTTCTGACGATAGAAAGCCTCCTCATCACGACAAAGCCTAGAATACTCCCTCAAAAGCCGGCGCTCCTCAGTCCTCAGATGAGTACTATCGGGGTCGACATCAAGAGCCCTCTGACCTGCCACCCAAGCATCTCTGGCTGCCTCTACCCGGGCAGAGATATGACTGAAGTGCCTGGTGTTGAGAGCTCGAAGTTCACCCTTCAGCTTTTTAAGCTTCTGGGTTAGCTGGAACATGGGAGAGCCATCAACACGCGTATCCCAAACACGACAAACAGTCGGCAAAAAGTCCTCATGGTCGGCCCAGAAGTTAAAGAACTTAAAAGGGATGCGCCGAGAGCGGCGATCCCCAAGCCCTCTAACCACCAAAGCGCTATGATCGGAAATATCAGTGCGGGTAAGAGCCTCCATAAGAGAAACAGGAAAAGATCGAAGCCAATCCTCACTCGCTAAACACCAGTCAAGACGTTTAAGGAGCAGATCATCACCCTCACCTCCTCGGGCCCAAGTATACGAAGGCCAGTAAAAGTAAGCGGGTGGAAACAGGAAAAGATCGAAGCCAATCCTCACTCGCTAAACACCAGTCAAGACGTTTAAGGAGCAGATCATCTCCCTCACCTCCTCGGGCCCAAGTATAACGAAGGCCAGTAAAAGTAAGCGGGGAAAGCCCTGACTCAGAAAGACAATCCTGAAAGTCATCCATATGGCCCGGCCAGGAAGAGAACCCACCCGAACTATCACTAGGAAGAGAACCCACCCGAACTATCACTGGGACGAAGAAAAGTGTTAAAATCTCCAAGGAGATGCCCTGGGGTCCCTTGGAGTCTAACACAAGCAATCCTGATATAACTCCACAGCTCACCTCTAGACAAAGGTGACAACGAAGCTACAATCCCTACGAACATCCTGAACCCAACAAGTAATAAACTGGTCTCCATCTCTAACAAGAGAAACAGAATAAATCCCCGGGTCCCAACAAACAATAAGACGACACCAAGACCGCCTAACGCCAGCAAAAAGAGAGCACCAACCATCCATACAGCTAGAGACAGCGGACTCAACATCAGTAGGGTTAGTCTTCGTCTCAACGAGGCCAACCAAACCAAGAGAGTGGGAGCGAATCCACTCACGAACAGCACGAATGGAGGTGGGGTTGTTAAAACCCCGAACATTCCAAGAACCAATCATCATAAAAAATAATGAGAGAGAAAGGTCTACCTACGACCACCACGAGCCCGAGAGCTGGCTCGAGTCTCACGACGCTCCGCTGGAGGTTGACGACCAGCGTCGTCGCGATCTGAAAACAAACTCTCAAAACGGTTGGGCGAAACGAAGCTGGGCACGCTTGCCTCCCCATTCAAGGTACAGAGCATGGGCTCAAGAGACGAAA
Source organism: Simmondsia chinensis (assembly GCA_018398585.1). Taxonomy (NCBI): domain Eukaryota; kingdom Viridiplantae; phylum Streptophyta; class Magnoliopsida; order Caryophyllales; family Simmondsiaceae; genus Simmondsia; species Simmondsia chinensis. Next base: position 40,162,356 of record JAGTTD010000005.1, on the reverse strand, counting down.
CACACGGGGCCTCAATAACCCCATCAGGGACAATAGCACGGCTCAAATCCTCGGAATCCTGAGAAGACGAATCGGCTGAAGAACAAAGATCGGAGAGACCCAAGCTATCCCCAACACATGATGGATGGATAGCCGAAGAACCAGAGAGGGCAGCTGGGGAGTGTCGTGACCCAGTCGGGGCCACCGTTTTGGAAGGGCCTCGCACAGCCCCTCCCCCACTACCCATGGCCGGATCCCGAGGGGTCACAGCCGCCCCCACCCGAGATGTAGGTGAGGGCCCGCTAAGAGAAGGAGAGCCCGAACCCGCAACTGGACTCGAAAAATCTCCCTCGCCTCCCTGGCCCGAAACCAAATCGGATCCGGACCCACACACCAAGGCCAATCTGGGTTGAACAGGAAGTAAGGCGCCTCCAGGTTCAGGCCCAGAATCGGGAAGCCCAGCGCCAGGGTGGCGCTGGGCCGCTACCCAAACCGGGCCCAAAAGCCCGGTCTCCAAAACTGGCCCACCTAGCGGGCCAGTCAAAACAAGCGGCAGGCCCAAAGGCCTGCCCTCCACACCCAGCTGGGCCACGCTATCCTCAGGCCCAGTACGGGCCTCGTGATCCCCAGGCCCAACACGGGCCTCCACACCAGCAGCAGGCCCAACGGGCCGTTCAACAGCAGCAGCAGTGTCACCTTGGGTCTCAGCAGCCCAAGCACCCTCCACCACTCCAACAGTTATTTTCGGCCCAAAATCAACGCCACCGTCTTCCCCACCGGCAGCCCCCTCATCCCCACAGGTTTTCCTATTTTTCTTTTTCTTTTTTTTCTTTTTTCCGACCACCGGAACCCATTGTTGCGCAGGATTTTCAGGAGGAGGAGTAACAATGTTCAAAGTAGGACAAGTATGGCCAAAAACCCAGGATTTTCGACACACTTTCGGAAAACCCTCATACTTAACACTAACCGGAATTCTAGAACCATTATATTCAATAATCAATTTCTTGGCCGGCTCAACTTTAGGTTCTATTTCCACACACACCCTAGCGTACTTCATCATGGTCCCATCGAGGGTTGCTTTGTCCATGTAGAGAGGCCGCCCGACCCCACTAGCAATGTTACTAAGCGCCCCTTCCGTCCACATGGTCATCGGAATGCCATGTAGTTGAACCGATATTGGAAGTTTAGTCATGTTTTGCGAAGGGACAAAGTTATCACTCCAATGATCAAGAGAGAGAAAATGACCCTTGATGTACCAAGGGCCACCACGAAGCACATGTTCGGATACCGCTAAAGATTTGAATCGAAAATAATAAGCATCCCCATCAGAGATAACACATTCAAGACCCTTAGATCCCCAAAGCATATTGGCTATTGCAACACACCGAGAGTAAGCTACCCTACCACCAATAATATGACCAACTAAGCATCGGTTCCATTTTTCACAACCCGGGGCAACATCGTCATCAGTTATTGTAGTTACAATCTCGCCATTAATAAGTTTAGGTTGGGTAAAATGCAAAACACCCTCGCGGGGGGGTGCACGAATAGTGTCTGCCCAGGATAAGGGCCCCGAGCCACCCGAACCACCATCAACACCAGAGGTGCTGGCTGTTAAGGGGGCTGCGACCTCCTTACCAGCCCGAGACGTCACCGGAGGACACACCTCATCCATGGCGCGACCAGAACCCACGAAAAAAAAGCGAATACAGTGCAGAAAAATCGAAAACCCGCCGGAAACCGCCCCCGGATCACCGCAGAGCCACCCAGCCGGTCAAAAAAATCAAAAACGGCACCAAAAAAGGAAGGGGCGAGATTGTAGGGATTGAATTCTTAAGATCCGCACCTTCCTAAACAGCTCAGATCTGATGGAAGATTTGAAAAACTTACCTAAATTAGCTCCCAAATCTTGTAAATGGAGGAGAGAGAAAATGGAGACCCCCACCTTGCCCAGCCCACGGCCAAGCTCGAAACCACCACCCAAAGGACGAAAACGATGCAGAGGACGACCAGGAGCACCGTCGGTCGTGAATCAGGCAGCCAGCCACCAGAAAACGCGTCCTACGCACACCACCACGCCTACCCATAAGCACCCTCTCTCACCTGTGTTTCACCCTCGAAGCAGTGACCGGAATGGCGCCCCGACCACACCCCGTGAAATAGGATGTGACAAGGATTCCAGAACTGCAAGCAGCGTTGCCGGCAACCACCGCACGCGCCCTCACGCGCCGCCCGAAGTATCGCCGGAAAACACTATTTGCGGATGCCGGAAATCGCCTCCTAGAGCATCTCTCTCTAACTTTCTCTCTCTAGAGATTGCAAATGAGCTCCCTCCCTAAAACCCCAAAACCTAAACCCTAAACCCCTAAAACCCTAAACTTTTTTTTTGTTTTTTGATAAGGTCAGTGTTATATATCAAAAAAATCGCACCGATGTACGTCCATACATGAGTACGAGGGGCATACCCCAAGCTGGGCAAAGCCTACAAGCAATCCGAAAGAAAGCAACAAGCGAAAGCAACAAAGAGTTAAAACAAAGAAACATCAAAGGAAGTTCCTAAGTACAAACTCTACGCAAAGGAAAAACAAAGCGAATGAACGCCAACCGGAATCAGGATTTCATCTGGACTTCTTGTTCTTCGCTGCAGGCTGCGTATGCTTCCTAAGCTTCAAACAACTAGCAGGCAAAACCGCTGAATTCACATCATGCAAAACAGAAGTCCCAGCGTCCATAGAAACAGTCACCCGAACTAAAGGGGATATGGATGGTACTTGTGGTCCATTATTATAGACCGAGCTTCCCTCAACATATCCAGCACCCACCCGAACCATCAAAACATCTCCAGACAAACCGAATCTGCGAGGCCCAAGTGAGGAACGATCCCCCTAGCGAAAGAACGACCAGCGCAAAACCAGGAGGCCGGTATTAGACCAGCCCCAAAGGAAAGAGACCAGGCTTGTGGGCCCGGCCCAATAATTTTTTTTTATATTTTATTTTTTAAATTTTTTTGAAACCCCCATTTACATGAGAGTTAAGAGGGTTAAGGCCTGTGACGATCCATTCCAAGGCCCAGCAAACTCAGCCCAGTTGGACTCCATCACTACCCATAACACAAACACCAAGGTGGGCCATAAGTGACAAGCCCATGAAAAGTAGAGTACTTGCAACCAAACCTGGGCCCGAAAGCCCGCTCCCATCAGGCCCAGACGCCCCACAACGTGGTACCATCAACAAGCCCAATACAGCACAAACCCTAACACTCCAACAAACCCTAGCCGCTACTAGCCGTCACCCTTACGAGCCCCAGCCCGCCCTAGCTGTCGGTAGCAACCGGCCACCAAGGAAGAGGGAGGAGAGAGGACGCGACCGCAAGCCATCAACGAGCAAAAAAACCAGGAGACACCGACCATCCTCATCAACGAACAACATCATGCCCGGAGAAGTCGACTGGAGAAACTCAAAATCAGCCCACAGCCGTGAGGAGGTGGGACCAAACCAAACCAAATAAGGAGAGACGCATAAATTAAGGGGAGAATCCAAAATATATTCACTTTCCAAATCCGGCATCGTTTGAGGGAGAAATTAGGGTTTAGGCCGCACACAACCAACGCGCGCCACCACCACCTTCACCAGCCCAAACAACCGACCAAAGGGGACCCTAATTTACAGGAGAACACCACAGCAAGGAGAACGATAGAACTTACACGCGAAAGCTCCAAAAATCTGGGTGGAGAGAGAGACTTGGGCAGCGAAGACCCCAGGAGAGAGAAAATGCCCACCATGCCGCCGAGGCGCCACCGGTGGAGGTCGGACAGCCACCAAAAGGTCGAGCAAGGAGAGGCGAACCACCTAGGACCAGTCGCCGGTAGTGGGCTTGGCCGGAGTGGCGTGCGAACCACCTAGGACCAGTCGCCGGTAGTGGGCTTGGCCGGAGCGTCGCCACAAAGCGTCCTACGTTTATCTACCGAAACCCTAACCCTAGCGCCTTCTTTCACTTTTTCCATCCTCGACAGCCACCACAACCACCCACGGCCACCACCAATAGGAAGTGGAGGAGGGCGAACACAATGAGCCAAACCCCACCCCGTACGCCACCGCACGAGCCCACACGCGCCTGCCCAAGTCCCAGGCGAAAAATTGCCCACACGCCACCCAGATCGCCCCCCTCGTTGCCAGAGCGCGTTGGCTGCTGCAAATGACCCTCCCTTCCCTAACCGCTAAAACCTAACCCCTAAACCCCTAAAAACCTAAACCCCCAAGCCCCCAAACCCTAACCCCTAAAACCCTAAACCCCAAACCCCCAACCCAAAAACCCCTAACCCCTAGACCCTAAGTTGACCCGTAACTTTGAAAGACTCGAATTTTAATTGTTCGAAATTCGAATATAATTGACTCAAAATTCAAAATGATTTAACTTGATTTCTCCAAACTATAAACAATTAGTTATGACATTGAAATTCACACTTTCAATTTTTTGATTTGTCAAAAAATAGAATTGAAATTATAATCAAAGTATCCAATTCTATGCCTAAAACAAAAGCCCAAAGGCCTAGTACACATGTTCTTTTTTGCTTAGGCCCAACCGTGGCAGCCCAAGCTTCCCCCATTGTAGTCGCTGTCTTGTTGGGAGAGGTGCGCTTCACCCCCAAAATTGTTCCCTAAAGCCTCAGGTGTAGGAGCCACCGCGCCGCTCCATAGCCACGGCCGCCGCACTTGACCACCATTGGCGTCCAAACGGCTGCCGCGCGCGGAGGTTCGAAACCAAGTCTCTCTACTGGTATCATAGAACTGCCGCAAAACTGCTTCAACTATTTGATGCCAATATATTAGCTAACAACCCCACATTTTAGGGATTTTTCAATTTTTAAATTTTAATTAATAATTTTATTTTTCCTCTTATAAAAAGGGGTTACGGTGTAATATGGAAAGGATCATATGAGAAAAACAGAAACTTGCTTTTTATATTCACTTCTCTCTAACAAATCGTGAGTAATGGTAATCGAGGTTCGGGAATCTTTTATTGCTGCACAAATTGAGGTCCGACGGGTTGTTGAATCCTGGGAAAGGAGCGCAATTAATTGAAAAATCAGACTCGTGCAGGAGGGGCATTTCCTTTCTAAGGAGAGCGCCTTTTGCGTGCCTCAACCCAACAAAGATACATTTTCTCTAAACTTTCTCTATTTAATTTATTTTACTTATGCCGTTGATGTTTGTACTGAATTGTCAGTTCAAGTTTTGATAAAATTTGTATACTATGTTTTATCCTATTATGATATTGTATTATTTATGTTTGATTGATGTAATTTTGTTCATGTAAAATAGTTATTTAATGTATATTATGAAAAATATTTCCAACAGCATCACGACGCAAGTTCGACAATGGAGTTCGTGCCTGTGTTCGAGAACCAAGGTATCCCCATTTTTCACCAATCTACTAGAACTCTAATTCCAAATGTTTGCCGTCATCGGAGCCTAGATCGAGTCAGGGTGGTACCTTTAGAGGTCCTTAGGTCCCAGTACAGAGAACCCGAAATTTTTCTTTGATCTATTACGACTTTAATTTTCCAAGTGTGCAGTTACCAAGTCCTATAATTCACGAGAACCCAAAATATCCGTTGAACCCATGACATTAAGCCGTAAGTAACCCAATAATGCACTAGTCGTAGAGTCACAGTCTGCAAAATTTTCATCTCTATAATCCTTTTTAGCAGCAAATATAAATTTAGCAAGTTGGTAGTGCATAATACCCATTTGAAATTAAGACACTACAATAATAAAGAGAAGCCACATTGTAATAAGAAAAGAGAATACACCAGTACAAAGACAAGAACATGTTATTAACAATGACTTGGAAATGTAATTTGTTCAACAGATTATTCCCAAACATGAAAACTTACTTGAGGATCATATATTGTAAAGGGGATATTCTGAGAAGTTTGTACCTCACACCTGCATATCAAACCCCAAAAACTACCCGATATCAAATATAATCTAGCAGCAATAACAATAAATAAGCGTCACAATTCTTGACTATGCTTTACATCAACAATTATTTCATTGAGGCAAGGACACAATACTACAGAAATACAAGTTGTTAGGTATATGTCTCAAAATTACTTGGCGCATTAAGGAGAAGGGCCGTGGAGAGCCTGATCGATCGGGTGGAGCTCGATCGATCGGGAATGTTACGTAAAACAAGGACGCATCCAGAGAGCGGGCCGATTGATCGGTGACCTCCGATCGATCGGGAATCAAGGTTTCCGCGCATCTATAAATACGGACGTAGGGTACGTCATATTCTGAATCCAAGTCAAAAGAGACGTTTCCCTATTGCGGCGCCGCAACCAATAAATTAAGTGTGAGAGAATATTGTAATTCTTCTTCTTCTTTTGTTCAATAATAAAAGCTCCGATCTTCGCCCGTGGTTTTCTCCCCTTTCGATTGTAAAGGGGTTTCCACGTAAATCCTTATGTCTATTATTTCGTTTCTCTTTTAGTCCGATTGTTTCTCGTTATTGTCGTGGTATTTGATTCGATTGAGATCCAAGTATATTGTTTATTTCCGCACACAAGTCTCTTAGGATTGAAGTTGTTCATAGGATCACCAAAGCATGATAATATTAGAGAGTGAATAAAATCATAGGCATTGAAATGTCATTATAAAGTACCTCGGATAGGATAGAGAAGAGGAAGCCAGAAAAGGTTGAAAGACAAGATAAATGCTCAAATCAGTCGAGAAATCATTCGGACTTTACCAAATTCAATACAACAACAACAACAACAACAACAGTCCCAGTGCCTTGCGGCTCCCGCAGAACGCAGGGTCTGGGGGGGTGATGTACGCAGCCTTACCCCTTCCGACAGGAAAGGAGACTGTTTCCGCGGACCCCCAACCTGAAGTAGCTGAGTGCCTGCAGATAAACCACCAATCAATAACATGTATATAGAGGCAAAAGTAGAAGAAGGAGAGAAAAAGGAGAAGGAGAGGAAGAAGAAGAAGAAGAAGGAGAAGGAGAATGGGCATGATTAGGGACTAAGCTAGCCTAAAAGTGCTACAATAGAGGTTATGCTTGCCTAAGAATCTTAGACAACCAGCCACTCCCCGCACTACTCTACTCTTGCCATCTCCGCTACCCTAATGCTAGCCCTCCAACGTGTCCTATCTGAAGTCATCTCCTCTCTCAGGTTTAGGTGGGTTAGGTCTTGACGAATCGTCTCCAGCCAACTTTTCTTTGGTCTGCCCCTCCCTCTTCTGCTTATCGCTGTGTTGAGCTGTTCACACCTCCTGACTGGGGCTGAGGTCGGTCTTCTGCTGACATGTCCAAACCATCTGAGGCGGTATTCCCTCAATTTATCCTCGATCGAAGCTACACCCAGTTTACCTTGTATCACATCATTCCTAATCCTATCCTTTCTTGTGTGGCCACACATCCATCGTAGCATCCTCATCTCTGCCACCTTCATCCTCTGTGTTTGATTTTGTTTCATTGGTCGACACTCTGCCCCATATAGCATAGCCGGTCTTACTACCGTCTGATAGTATTTTCCCTTTAACTTTAGCGGGAACTTTCTATCACACAGCACCCCGGATGCCATCCTCCACTTCTGCCAGCCTACTTTAATCCTGTTGCTGACATCCTCATCCACTTCACCATTCTGGTGTATCATGGATCCCAGATATTTGAAGCTCTCCTTACTTAATACGGCTTCTGCTCCAATCTTAACCTCCTCGGTGCTGGTCGTGGTGGAACGGTCGAATTTGAATTCCACATACTCGGTCTTAGATCTGCTAATCCTTAAACCCCTCGGTTCTAGTGCACTTCTCCATAGTTCTAGCTTCTCGTTTATGTCCGCACGGGATTCCCCTACTAGAACAATGTCATCTGCAAAAAGCATGCACCAAGGTACCTCCCCTTGGATGTGTCTAGTGAGCTCATCCATCACTAGAATGAACAGAAAGGGACTCAAGGCAGAGCCCTGGTGAACCCCTACTGTAATAGGGAAAGTGTCTGTCTCCCCTTCCCCTGTTCGCACATTAGTATGTGCCTCTTCATACATGTCCCTAATGACCAATATAAGGCATTTGGATGCCTCTCCTTCCCAACACTCTCCACAGTACCTCTCTTGGCACTCTATCGTATGCCTTCTCTAGATCGATGAAGACCATGTGAAGGTCCTTTTGTCTCTCCCTGCATTGCTCTATCGTCTGCCGTAAAAGATGAATGGCTTCTATTGTTGATCTCCCAGGTATGAACCCAAACTGGTTTTCAGTCACTTCCGTCTGTTGTCGTATTCTCTTTTCTATGACTCTCTCCCACAACTTGAGGGTGTGACTCATCAATTTGAACCCCCGGTAATTGGCGCAGCTCTGGATATCACCCTTGTTCTTGTAGATTGGGACCAGTGTGCTCTTCCGCCATTCTTCCGGCATCTTGTTCCCCATCAAGATTTGGTTAAAGAGTTTTGCTAGCCAGCTACAACCCCTCTGTCCAAGGCATTTCCATGCCTCAATGGGTATCCCATCTGGCCCAACTGCTCTTCCCCTTCCCATATGTTTTAGGGCTTCCTTGATCTCCTCTGGGGTAATTCGCTCACAATAGCATTCGTTCTGATCCTCTTCCGTAGTCTGGAGCTCCCCTAAATCTATCTCAGTGTTTCCCTGGTTGTTGAACAGATCGTGGAAGTAGGCTTTCCACCTAGCTCTAATTTGATGCCCTTCCACTAGCACCTGCCCATCCGCTCATTTAATGCATTTTACTTGCCCTAGGTCCCTCGTCTTCCTCTCTCTTGCTCTGGCTATCTTGTATATATCCCTGGCTCCCTCCTTGGTGTCCAGCCTCTTGTAAAACTCTTCATATGCTCTTGATTTTGCCTCACTAACTGCTTTCTTCGCCTCTTTCTCGGCTTGCTGATATTGTCGTCTCTTTTCCTCTTCTCTACTGCTCTCCCACTCCTTAAACCGGTCTCGTTTCGCTTTAATCTTCTGTTGGACTTCCTCTCCCCACCAAATTCAATACAAATCGTACAATTGCAAAACATCTCACACCAAGATATAGCTCATTGTTGGCGTTTAGTAAACAGTACATTTTGTTGGAAAAATGATACAAGAAATTCATGATAAAAGCCAAGTGAAGTAGCAAATGACACTTTTTCTTGTATCCTACATAGACAAAATAGGAGGAAATTTTTGGGTTTATATATGGGTACCTTAGAACCACCCTTTAGATTGATTTATGGATGAGAGTACAGACACCACAAGCGCGCGCCGCCCGCCATGCCGTGCTCAGGCGAGGGTGTGGGTTACATTTTTACAAACGGGTACAATTATTTTTCGAAAAAATCGGTCCTTTACGGTTTCGTATTCAAAACAGTTACCGATATTTTTTGTTCACGTTCATAACTGTTGCCGAGATTTTTGCTGCATGTGTATGCAAACTGCCAACATTCACTTCGATTGCTATTTTTTCTCCCAGTTTTCAAGCAGTCGGTTAACAATACCGGGCCTTTAATGTGGCTATAAAAGCAGGCTACCCTCACCTGTTTTAATCATTCAAAAAAAAACGATTCTTCTTCTTCTCCTTATTCAATTTCCTCTCTCAAAATTCGGGCAAAGCTCTCAAGCGTCTCCTACCCGGTCTCTACCGAGTGCGACGGTAGCGGTCGAATCGTGTTAATCCTGGAGGACGGCCGCCAATCAATCTGTTTGCACCTAAGCAGTGGCGAAATCGTCTTTTAGGCCAGTGGTACTTCCCACGACACGGTGTCTTTGGTATTATATTTAATTTCTCGATTCTCTCGTGTTATTTGTTTGTCACGTTTATATATTTTAACCAGGATTAATCGCTGCTATTTAATGCTGGAAAAATACGTTCGTTTTTGCTGCGACTACTAGTTCATTTTCTAACAATCTAAAAGACAATTTTGTGTTGTTTCTTCGCAATATACAGCCGACTGAAAATTTATTTTTCTGCAGCAAAGTTTGCTGCATTTTTTCACTGCAGTATTTTCGGTTAAATTTTTTGTAGTCGTTGTCTCGCAACAAAAAAAAAAAAAAATACGGCATATTTTTCGTGTTTTTTATGCACACTTACATTGCAGTATTTTCTGGTTTCTACATTATTTACTGCATTAATTTTCTGCGTTAATTACTGCGTTAATTACTACATTAATTACTGCGTTAATTACTGCGATTTGCTGTTAGTATAATTTCTACGTATTTCAACCGTAACCGCAGTATAATTATAAAAAAAAAAAAAATGAACCTGCAAATTTCTGTGTGAAAGTACTGCAATTTTTGTAAGTGTTAGTAAGCGAAACTAATATTTAAACATGACAACCAAACTACTGCTTCCCGACATGTCTAAAGTTGAACCACTTGACAGAAAAAATTATAAAAGGTGGTCTCAGAAAATGTTGTTTTTTCTTCAACAAGTTTGTATCGATTACGTACTCTTTGACAAAAAGGAAACCGACGGCGAAAATGAGAAAAGAGCCTATCAAGAAAAACTCACCGTAGACGATCGAACTTGTAGAGGAAATTTGCTACATTATATGAGTGACGACCTTTTTGATATTTATGTAAAACTGGAATCATCAAAAGAAATATAGGATTCTCTACAGAAAAAATATGGAAGTGATGATTCAGGGACTAGAAAATATGCTGTTAGTAAGTGGCTAAATTTCAAATTCATGGACAATAAACCGATAATTGATCAAGTCTATGAATATGAAAACATAGTAACAACTCTATTGTCAGAAAGTCTTAAAATTTGTAAAATTACACAAGCATATGTTTTAATTGAAAAATTTCCACCTTCCTGGAAGGAATATAAAAACCAACTTATGCATAAAAAGAAAGACCTGAGATTAGAAGAGTTAGTGAACCACTTAAAGATTGAAGAAGAGAATAAACTTAAAGATAGGAGGCATTCATATTCAGATCTTTCTAAGGCTAGCATTGTAGAAGCAAGAACCAGTGCATCTGACAGGTTTAAAAGTAAAGGAAAGAAGCACTATTCTAGCTTCAAACCTGGTGGAAAAATTCAAAAGCCAAACAACAAATTTCTCGGAGATTGCTATCATTGTGGAAAACGTGGACATATGGCTCGGGATTGCAGAATAAAAAAGAACCAGTCCAAGGACCCAAAGAATAAAGCACAGCTTGTGGAAACTAAAAACATTGTAGCTGTTGTCTCAGAGGTGAACCTGGTAAACAACATGACTGAATGGATCGTGGACATCGGGGCTACCAGGCATATCTGCGCAAACCGAAGAATGTTCCAAGAATACCAGAAATTGACCGATGGGGAAGTGGTCTTCATGGGCAATTCTGCGGCAGCACCCATTCTCGGAAAAGGGAAGATTACTTTAAAACTCACCTCTGGAAAATTTCTTACTTTAACGAATGTGCTGCATGTGTCTGAAATGCGTAGAAATCTGATCTTGGGTAGGATCTTGATTAAAGCTGGTTTGAAATTATTATTTGATTCAGATAAACTAGTTCTAACTAGGAATGGTGAATATGTGGGAAAGGATTTTTGTAATGCTGGTCTGTTTGTCCTTGATGCTATTTCCATAAATGAGAATGCTAGTACATCTTCTGCTTATATCGTTGAATCTCTCGAATTGTGGCATGCTCGCTTAGGACACATAAATGTTGAATCAATTAAACGACTTAAGAAAATGAATATGATTCCTAACTTTAGTAATACTAGCTTTAATAAGTGTGAAATATGTGTAGAAGCCAAGTATGCTAAAAAACTCTTTAAGTCTATTGAGAGACAATCAGAACTTCTTGAGCTAATCTACACTGATTTAGGAGACTATAAAAGCCTAATGAGTAGAGGTGGAAAAAGATACTACATGACATTTGTAGACGATTATTCTAGATACTCAATGGTATACCTCCTAAATACTAAAGATGAAGCAGAATGAATGTTTTTAAAATACAAAGCTGAAGAAGAAAATCAATTAGGAAAAAAAATTAAAAGAGTTAGGTCCGATAGAGGAGGAGAATATGATTCAACTTCTCTAAAAAAATTTTGTGAGGAAAATGGAATAATACATGAGCGAAGCCCTCCTTACTGTCAACAATCTAACGGCATCGCTGAAAAGAAAAATAGAACATTAAAAAACATGATGAATGCATTGTTAATTAGCTCTGGACTACCTGATAACATGTGTGGGGAGGCGATCCTATCTGCTTATCATGTGCTAAATAGAGTTCCTCATAAAAGGCTAGATAAAACCCCATATGAAATGTGGAAAGGTCATGCACCTAATCTGAAATACTTGAAAGTGTAGGGGTGCCTAGCCAAGGTTGGATTACCCGACTTTAAACGAAGTAAAATTGGACCTAAGACTGTTGACTCTATTTTTATTGGGTGTGCTTATCATAGTGCTGCTTATCGTTTTTTGATTAAGGGGTCTAATAATTCGTATGCATGTGGTAGTATCATTGAATCTAGAGATGCTGAATTCTTTGAACATATATTCCCCTTGAAATCTGATGCCGCACAACCATCTAGTTTGCCTTCTCATAATATAACTGTTAGACATAAGTATACCAATGATATAGATACTCCTGAAATTAGAAGAAGTAAAAGAGCTAGGAAAGAAATTAACTTTGGGCCCGATTATATTACTACTTTCCTAACAGAAAATGACTTCATAAATGAAGAAATAGTAAGTGTCTATATGTTGGAAGAAGACCCTAAAACTTACGATGAGGCTATTAGATCAGTTGACTCTACCTTTTGGAAAGAGGCTATTAATAGCAAATTAGAATCAATCCTAAGCAATCACACTTGGGAATTGGTAGACCTTCCTAGAGGATGTAAACCAATAGGTTGTAAATGGGTCTTTAGAAGGAAAATGAAGGCTGATGGAACAATAGATAAGTTTAAGGCAAGGTTAGTGGCTAAGGGTTACACCCAGAAACAGGGGTTAAATTATTTCGATACTTATTCACTCGTCGCTAAAATAGCCACAATTAGAACCTTGATTGCCCTTGCGTCTATTCATGATTTGGTAATACATCAAATGGATGTTAAAACTGCATTTCTAAATGGTGACCTAGATGAAGAGATTTATATGGAACAACCTGAGGGTTTCATAGTCCCTTGTAATGAAAAGAAAGTTTGTAAACTTATAAAATCTCTATATGGTCTCAAACAGGCGCCTAAACAGTGGCATGAGAAATTTGACAGCATGCTAATAGCGAACAGATTTATATGGATACTCTTGTGTGTATATTAAGACTAATTCGAATGGTTGTGTAATAATATGTCTATATGTTGATGATATGTTGATATTTGGCACAAACTTGAATGTCGTTAATGAAACAAAAAACTTTCTATGTTCTAAATTTGATATGAAAGATATGGGTGAGGCAGACGTGATTCTAGGAGTTAAAATTGTGAGAACTCCCGTAGGCATAAGCCTAAATCAGTCTCACTATGTTGAGAAGATACTTAGAAAGTTTGATATGTTCAATGTTGATATTGTAAGAACACCCTATGATCCCAGTGTACATCTAATGAAACATAGAGGTGTTGCTATGTGCCAAACTGAGTATGCTAAAATAATTGGCAGTGCTATGTTTTTAATGAACTGCACTAGACCTGACATTGCATATGTTGTAAGTAGACTCAGTAGATACACACATAATCCTAATCAAGAGCATTGGAACGCATTAAAAAGGTTGCTTAAATATTTGAAAGGAACTATGGATTGGAGACTTCATTATGGAAAGTTTCCTGCTGTTTTAGAAGGATATTGTGACGCCAATTGGGTGTCTGATAATGATGAAATTAATTCCACCAGTGGATATATATTCACACTAGCTGGAGGTGCTATATCCTGAAAATCGTCTAAGCAATCTTGTACTGCTACATCTACTATGGAATCTGAGTTCATTGCTCTTGAGTTGGCAGGTCATGAAGCCGAGTGGCTAAGAAGCTTATTGGTAGATGTGCCATTGTGGGGGCTTCCAACGCCATCAGTATCACTTCACTGTGATAGTCAAGCTGCAATTACTGTTGCAAAGAACAAAATTTACAATGGCAAGAGGAGACTTATTCGTCTCAGGCATAAGATCGTGAAGGATCTTATAGAGAGTGGAGTGATATCACTGGACTATGTAACGTCAGAAAAGAATCTTGCGGATCCGTTGACAAAAGGCCTTTGTCGTAAAATGATTATAGAAACATCGAGGGGGATGGGATTAAAGTCTATGCATGAATGAATTGTGATGTATCTAACCTGGTTTTAACAGGTTCAATGTGAAAAGTCATGGTTTTATTCTAGAAAATGCACTGTATTTCATGTTATCCCTCCCTATGGTGTGATAGTGCGAAAACGGGTTCATAGCCATATGCTTGGTGGTGTAAGCAAGGCTTGCACTTGATGGACACTGTTTGTATGTTACCAAGGGGTGAGGTTGAGCTTTAGCTCTTAATGAACCCATATCCATATATTTGGTGGTGTGCGGTAACACACACTTGATGAGATCCACCTATGTAGGTGTGGGAGTGTGGCCGCTCCCCATGAAGGTTTAAGACTTGCCTTCTAGAGCGCCTATGAATATCCAGGACGAGCGCATGGCCGATAGAACGCGCAAAATCGCAGGAGTCGCTGAGATTTGGAGTTTGATATGTGTCCAAGTGGAAGACTATACAACCCCTTGTGAGGTTCAAGACGAAAGTCACTTAGTAAGATGTTGGTCCTAAACTTGGGTTACACTAGGTGACGATTCAAGTCGCAAGACATTGGCACTGAAAAACTAAACTTCCTTTGCCCAATTTGTCTTTCTTGCATCCTTTTTGGGGGATTGTTGGAAAAATGATACAAGAAATTCATGATAAAAGCCAAGTGAAGTAGCAAATGACACTTTTTCTTGTATCCCGCATAGACAAAATAGGAGGAAATTTTTAGATTCATATATGGGTACCTTAAAGCCACTCTTTAGATTGATTTATGAATGAGAGTATGGACACCACACGCGCGCGCCACCAACCCGCCAGCCGTGCCGTGGTCGGGCGAGGGTGTGGGTTACATTTTTACAAACGGGTACAATTATTTTTCGGAAAAATCGGTCCTTTACGGTTTCGTATTCAAAACAGTTACCGATATTTTTTGTTCACGTTCATAACTGTTGCCGAGATTTTTGCTGCATGTATATGCAAACTGCCAACATTCACTTCGATTGCTATTTTTTCTCCCAGTTTTCAAGCAGTCGGTTAACAAAACCGGGCCTTTAATTTGGCCATAAAAGCAAGCTAACCTCACCTGTTTTAATCATTCAAAAAAAACGATTCTTCTTCTTCTCCTTATTCAATTTCCTCTCTCAAAATTCGGGCAAAGCTCTCAAGCGTCTCCTACCCGGTCTCTACCGAGTGCGACGGTAGCGGTCAAATCGTGTTAATCCTGGAGGACGGCCGCCAATCAATCTATTTGCACCTAAGCAGTGGCGAAATCGTTTTTTAGTCCAGTAGTACTTCCCACGACACGGTGTCTTCGGTATTATATTTAATTTCTCAATTCTCTCGTGTTATTTGTTTGTCACGTTTATATATTTTAACCAGGATTAATCGCTGCTATTTAATGCTGGAAAAATACGTTCGTTTTTGCTGCGACTACTAGTTCATTTTCTAACACATTTCATTTAGTATTGCCATTGCACTGTTGCCTCTTTAGTTAGTTCTCCCTATATCTAAGTAGGAGATGAAAGAATAATCAAAAAACTTTTGATGCACTTTTTATTATTTAGGACATACCTCTCTCCCTAGTTTTCAGAGAACTAGGATTCAAACAAGGAATTCAATATATTGCACCAAATAAATCAACCACTTTAGGATCAAGTGCAAATTGTTAATAAACAATTCAAATACAAATTTTTTCTTTCCAAAGCGTTGTCTACATAAGTAATTTTGTGAACAGTGCTTCCAATAGAAAATATTTTTCTCTAAAGGAATTTTAGTTTTCACTTTTGCTTTAAAGAATAAGTATTGTTTTTCATGTGTTTACTTAAAAGAGAACCCCCAAAAAAAAAAAACCTCATACTTTTATTTGAATCACTTTCTTTTATGGTCAAACACTCTTAAAATCTGAAAAAAGCGGTTCTTCTAGGAAAAAAGCAACTTTTTTCAGAAAAAGAAGCTTGCCAAAACAAGCCTTTAGTGTGATGTCAAATTAAGATTTTTTGACACAAAACAAAATAACGATTAAGCATAAAAATAAGAAGGGTATAAACTTATTACTCTGAAGGTACATTCAAAACCATTATGTTAGAATAAAAACCCCACTAAAATATGATCGCAGTCCATAACTAATGTTGACACATAACCCTTTGCTAAGGTCTTTGTACATCCCTTTTTCGACTCTGCACAACTTAACAGAGAAACGTTCACTACGCAGTTCAAATTAAACCAAGGGCGATTACAAATTTCACAATAAGAGGGCCCATCATCATTAGAATTAGAAGATTCTCTTAAACAAGTTCCACTAAAACCCATCTTATCTTTTTTCCTTCTTCCATGTCTATTATGGAGGTGTTTAGAATTACAAGTCGATAAGGAGGAGATCGAGACCTAGAACGAGAAGATAGGAGCAAAAAAAGTCACCATCGTACCTCCTCAAAAAATACTTTATACACACACATCATAAAAGCCCAAGATACAAAAAGTTTTGATGGTTTGAAGTAGCACTCTAGAGCGTAATACTTTTTGCATGAGTTGTGAAGGAGGCAACGATGGAAGAATTTTCGGGTGCCATGGGATGGTGATGCAGTCATAGTGGCCCAAAAAAGGAAAATTTGAAAATAGAGACTTGATGATTGAGGAAAGGCATGATAGCTAGCGTTGGAGTTGTCACCCTGAGGCCCGGACAATATCAAGATTTGCTGCCAAGGCTATTACCAGTGATGGAAGAAATGAATGAAAAAGAGATAGTACTAAATTTGATTTGCCGTTTAGTGCGGTTCAAGCTACATTCAAGATGTTTTGTAGCTTATACAACTCCAGGTTGTTACAAAATATTATTATGTTTCAAATGTAAAAATGTGTCAATCAAAAAAAAGAAATTGCTTAAACTATTACAACTGCCTATCATCATGTACCTATGAACATGAGCATGCCAATATGTAAATGAAGAATTTTAAGAATACAATATGGAACATTGATCTAAGTTAATTCTAGAATAGAAAAGTAAGAATGGTATAAATCCTATAGTAAACCTTAGACCTTAATTTATAAGACAAGAATTATTCATGTAGTATCATAGAGTATGGCTCCATCTTAGGTTCCTAGTTGATAGAGTCCTTCAAGTTGCTTGGTGGCTCTAATCTGTTTGCCATAGATATTCATAACATTTACAATATTTTCAAAGATTCACATAAGAATTTCTATGCGTCATAAGACAGCAAGTCTATCCATCCATTAGTACTCATCCGTTCATGAAATGAAGCTGGCATGCCAACACACCCCCCCCAAAAAAAAAAAAATGGCACAATTTTTTGTGCTGTGGGCAGCAAAGGCACTAGACAAAATTAGCAGGTTTTTTATTGTTCTCTACTGTTAAGATTGCGTTGGTTTTTTTTTTTTTTTTTTTTTGTCTATTTGGCTAAAAAAACGTATTACAAATTTCAAAAGCCACTATACACCCGCAAATTTTTATATGGGATAAGACAAAGAGCTTTGGGGGCTTCCCTCAAATAGCCTTGCCTGATTTGCAGATGGATTAGAGCGCCATCTGTTATTAGTTTTTTGGTCTTTTTCAATCAAAATAATGTTTATAGCATAAGATATACTCAAATACAAAAACCAAAAGAACTAATAGACACCAGAGTTCAAGTACTAGTAACATAAGGCCCTCTAAACCTTGCAAATCAACGCTATGTCAAAAAAAGCCTCCATAGTTTTTGCCAAGAGATATTCCAAAAAGACTACCTTTTTCCATAAATAATTCACAGGTGTGGGATGGTAATTAAAAGTAATCACAATTCCCCACAACACTAGTAATCCATGTATTTATCGTAGAAAGTATGCAGCATTAGTCCAAATATTTGTAGCACCATAACTTTTATGTTGGATTATGGTGATTTTAGTGTTTATGAGGGACTCCATATATGATGTAAAGAAAGAAAGCCTTTGTTACAACCCTTTTTTAGGGCATTCCCCCACCCCAAGAAGAAAAAGGAAAACATTTGTAGCTCTTGGAAAGGTACTGGTCCTGGTTCGGGACAATTATGTAATCTTTTTTCCCACCATACAGGACATGCTAAGAAACTGTCGCATTGATCAAACAACATTTAATGGAGAACAAGCTCAATTTTTACCCATACCTAAAGAATTAAAACAACAATTTCATGTCTTCGGGACTGAAA
Source organism: Simmondsia chinensis (assembly GCA_018398585.1). Lineage (NCBI taxonomy): Eukaryota > Viridiplantae > Streptophyta > Magnoliopsida > Caryophyllales > Simmondsiaceae > Simmondsia > Simmondsia chinensis. The sequence goes on along the minus strand of JAGTTD010000005.1, from coordinate 40,143,996 downwards.
TGAAGACTTCAATTTTTAACCGCTGGAGTACTAATCGCAAAATATTTACCCATACCTAAAGAATTAAAACAACAATTTCATGTCTTTGGGACTTTGGAAGTCTGGATTGTCTCCAGATACGCATTTCCAATTAAATTTGGCAGCAAAGATAACCAAAGGAGGAGGACATTTACCATTGACCCTAAATATCAACCCTAATCGAAATATTAATTCTAAATTTGAAATTTCAACTTTGAAAAAAAACTATAAAACCTGAAATGACAAATATTACCCTCAACGGTGACTTTTTCTTTGTTCTTCGAACATTGTCTAAGAATAGTTTGCAATATATTGGATAGGTGACAAAATTTCAAGCTGGCTCGGCTCGTTTCAACGCCTATCCTCCACCCAAGAAAGACCTTTGAAAAACACCGAACTTTTAAGTACAATGTTTTAACTTCCACTATAATCTATTTTTTTTCTAGGCATGGAGAGGAGTGTGGTAGATCAGACAATGTTGCCAACTGGGTACGTTTTCATCTTCTTTACTGGTGTGGCTTTTTTATTTGATTTCTGATTTCTATAGATAGGTACACAGATTTCTGGGGAATGCAAGTATCCTTCCCTGTTTACTTTTATTTTTTTCAAGGGTGAAAATGGTAAGGTCACTAAAGCCCAAACACCAAGACCTGAAACCTTGAAACCATAAAGAAAGACATACAAAGCGTAATGAAATAACTTATCAGCAACACTTAAGAATTTTTAAACTTCCAATGATAAACAAACAACAACCTATGTTGTAATGCAATTCATCAGACAAAATCTACAAGAATGAGTACTCAAATAAATGAATTGAACAACTAAGGATAAGAGAAACACACACAGAGAGCTTTAAAGCCAGTTCCCCTTGTTTCTAGAAGTTCGAACACAAAATTTACCAGATTAGGATCTCATTGTCTAGTGTTGCTTCAAATGCTTAAACAGCTGATCTTCAGCCATTTTCAGGTCATATCAGTTGCTTCTTGTCTTCACCTTCCATTTTACTACAGTTCTTTGAGTATGTTCCTATTCCTAGCATTCCCAATAGATTCTGGAGCTCCTTTTGGGCCTATAGCGATTTTTGGTTCTTGGAACTTGGAGTAGAGTATCTGACAAGTCCAAGTGCTAGGGTTCTAAAGTCCTTGCTGGTTTTAATAGTTCTTGGGTACCATTTATGTGTCAACTCTTGAGGTTTTTGTGTAGTATTTCCTAATCTAGTTCTAGGCCTATTTGTATCCACGTTACTGGCATGGATTTTAGTGGAAAAATGAAGGGCCATGAGAGGGTTGGATCAATGATATGGATCTAGGTGTGTAGTCGCAGTTGAAGTTGTAGGGCAGGATTACCCCGATGATTTCTAGAATGGTAGGGGTCAGGCTGGGTACAAGACATCACAGTCTTCAATGGTGTCAAGATTGAAGGTAATATGCATATGGTGCCCTAATGCTACAAGTCAATATAATTAAAAAAGAATGTCAAAACATTCTCTCTAGAGGTGGGGTATTCTTGAGGAACGGGAATGGGCAGGGAGAGGACATTGGTACAGAATCGAGAGATGTCAATGGCAGCAATGTTGATTGCTCACCAGTAGCTTACTAGAGGTGGCATAAGTAACATTCTTTGATGCTACTTGTCAAACTGATTTGAAACTTAGTCAACAAAAGAGTAGAACATTTGAGTGCACTTACTCGGGGGAACAAGGTAATATTCGTAAGAATCGAGAATAGGGACAATGGGTGAAATATTTGTAGCCTCGATGGTGTTATTAGAGCCCTATGGAGTTACTAGAGCCCTATTCTTTTTCCTTTTTTTTTTTGTGTGTGTGGGGTTGGGCGGGCCATGGTAATTGGGATAAATGGTGCTATTAGAGCTAATGAGTTGGGAATTTACAGGTATATTTGGACAAGCAACCAATGCTAGAAAGAGGCAAATTATGCTCAACCACTTGGCGGGTGTGGTGCTGCTTTTTAGTTATTTGTCTCTTAGGATTGTTGTAACATACGCTCTTCTACTTACAATGCCCTAACTTTTATTATTGTTTGTTTTCAGGAATGATGTAGCCAACAAAGATGATAAATGAAACCTTATAGTCAAAGGGAAGAAGAAAACATACAGACAAGGAGGGGGTATGGCTTTTGATCCAATAGCGCTCTTTTCTATAGAAAAAAGGAAAAATATGGTAGCGAGGGTATGGATCCTCTCCTCTTACTCTAAATATTTCTTTTTTAAAAGACATATACACTCTCTCTAGGTTGTTGCATTCCTGGTGAGGTGTATTACTAGATGTGAAAGACATAACAAATAATTACGGGTTTGTTCAATTTTGTTTTCTATAAATTTTCGGTTTATGAAACACCAAAACTATTTGCTGTTTTTAACAAATAGTTTCACTTTTCAACAAAAAAAGAGACCGAGAGAGGGAGAGAGGGGGAGGGAGGGAGGGAAAGCTTGTTGTGAATGGCAATGTGAGACAAATGGCGACTACAGACAGACCGCGACGAGTGACAAACAGTGATAAGAGATAGTTATTAGTGCATTAACTTTATATTCAGGCTCATGCATTCCTATCAGAACCTACCAGACACCAATAAGAAGTAAATAAGGGAAAATAACGTGCATCAAATCTTGACAGAAAATGATGTTAAGATCATCCATTGAGGCTAGAAAACAAAGCTAATCTACAAGGGATTAAACCATATAAATGCACGGTGCAACAAATATTCGAAAGAAAATCACAGTCAGAACATATAGGCATCGAGTTCACGAATGAGCATCTTTTTACGCAACTTGAGGAGTTAGGGAAGGACGCCATGTTGAATAATGAGGCGCATGCCTGAAACGTGGTCAAAATCTAACTCAAAAGAGACGCAAGCACTTGATGCAGTTATCAAGGACGCTATTGACGAAGAAAAGTTGAGCTCGAGGCAGTTGCCACAAACGCTTGAAGAAAGGCAATGCCCAACTCGAGGCGATTACCTGAGACTAGCCAAAGGAAACATGGGCCTCAAGAATTATTGCGAAAAATTGGGAGATGTAGAGGACGAGATCTATTTACCTCGACACGTCAACTGCATAAATCCCCAGTAGATCATGGAGGGTCAAGCCTGAGACGTGTAGGGCAGCTTGCACAATTCCAGGCAGCAGCGTTAATTTTGAAGGCTAGAGAACTTGAGGTTGAGCAAAAGGTCCCAAAACCAATACAAATTCTATAGTTTTCCATACTACACGCTTATGGTTTTCATTTTCTTTTTCCATAGGAGTAGGCATCCCCTTCTATTACAGCTTTTGACTTTACCCCCTTAAATGCATTAAGTGCCACTAATCCAAGGTTTTAGCATCCATGCCTCGAACATGATAGCATTGGTCTTAGTTCAGTGACTCGGCTTAATGCCCTAGGTTTAACTTGAACTATTGGTCTAAGCTTTGATGGCCAAGCAAACCTTGTCTTAAATTGGTGACCCAAATTTGGTTCATTTCATCAAAGTCTTGTTAAGCTTGAACCCGCGTAAGTCTTCTTGAGTCAACGATGTCAGGCATAAACTGGATTAACTCGATTCAAGATGGGCTATCAAGCTCTCGAGCTTCATCCCAATTCTCAACTCTTAAATGTTCGAGTTAGAGTGTTGAGGGCACATCCTGTGCTCTTCCTCTCCAACCGCTGCTTGGGTTAAGTCCTATCCTTTATTCTCTTGCAACTTATATATAAACAAAAATATAAGTTGTCAGAACCTTGGGCTGCGACAAGAGAGAGAATTGATAGAAATTGAGAGGAGAGAGAAGATCTTTGTTATTAGTTCATTGAATGCCTCTTACAACAATTCACTTTACATTTTATACAAGAAATATCTAGTAACTAACTGAACAGCACAAACAAAATCAGGGCCCGCATCATAACATGCCCTGGCTGTGACTTGGAACCGTCATAACAGTGTGGGAAGCGATCTGGAAGCTTCTAGTGCACAACTGTGACACTCCTGGGTCACAAGCGCATTCCAGCATCACCAGGTTGTGACAGTGCACAGCCTGACAGTATGCGTGCTCATTCCATCCATCCAACCCTGTCACCGCCTATGTCACAGCTATGTGCATGACATAAGTCTCCTTAGTTGGAAAAATGGTTGAATCTACCTAAGAAATTAGTAAACCTAAGTTGGATTCATCAAAACCAGCAACATGTGTAAAGGGTGATTGGTAGAGGTCAAAAATGTGTGGTTCTTCAAACTTGACATACCCAAAAGTTGTGATAAGTCATTAAGCAAGTTTGTTTCCTTAAATTCAAGGCGACAATAACTACAAAAACAATTCGAGACATACAAAACACAAGTTTCACTAGATGTTTCCTTAAATTTAAGGTCTTCCACTTTGACTTCGGAGTCTTTCCGCTTCAAATATGATTAATACATGGTTGGTTGAGCTTTCCTCGGTTGGCTTGCTAGTAAGACCCTAGATTCCTTTCAGATAGGTCTTACGTGCGAAACTCACCAACTCCGCTTCCCTTTTAACATCCTGGAGACCTTATAATCTCCCTACCAATGTGAAAAAAATTAATAGTTGGTTGTTTATATTGTAACTCCATTATTTGTTTATTTTCTATTCCTATTCTAGAGATAGTTCTAGGTGACCTCCAGACACGGAGGAGGATCAGAACGACTACTACTGTGAGCGAATTACTCCTGAGGAGATCAAGGAAGCCCTAAAACATATGGGCAGGGGAAGAGCAGTTGGTCCAAATGGAATACCTATTGAGGCATGGAAATGCCTTGGGCAGAGGGGCATTAGCTGGCTGACAAAATTCTTTAACCAAATCCTTGCGAGGCAGAAGATGCCGGACGAATGGCGGAGGAGCACACTGGTCCCAATCTACAAGAACAAGGGCGACATCCAAAGCAGCACCAATTATCGGGGGATCAAACTAATGTGTCACACTCTCAAGCTATGGGAGCGAGTCATAGAAAGGAGGCTACGGCAACAGACAGAAGTGACCGAAAACCAGTTCTGGTTCATACCTGGGAGATCAACAATGGAAGCCATCCACCTGTTAAGGCGAACAATAGAACAGTATAGGGAGAGACAAAAAGATCTCCACCTGGTCTTCATTGATTTGGAGAAGGCTTATGATAGAGTGCCAAGAGAGGTACTGTGGGGAGTGTTGGGTAGGAGAGGCATCCCAATGCCTTATATTCGGGCCATTAAGGACATGTATGATGAGGCACATATTAATGTGTGCACAGAGGAAGGGGAGACAGCTACTTTTCCTATTACAGTTGGGGTGCACCAAGGTTCTGCCTTGAGTCCCTTTCTGTTCATTCTAGTGATGAATAAGCTCACTAGACACATCCAATGAGAGGTACCTTGGTGTATGCTTTTTGCAGATGACATAGTTTTGGTAGGGCAAGATGGAGGGCTAGCATAAGGATAGCGGATGTGTCAGCATAGTTTAGTGCGGCGAGTGACAGGTAGTTTAAGATCTCTAGACAGCCATAACCCCAGGTAGTGTACGTATCTGATGTTTAGTTGCTTTCCGATTACTCGGCTATTTTCGGTCATATGTTTTATTTGACTATTAAAGTGACTAACCATTTCAGGATGCCAGGATACCATGCTCGCAGGACGACAATATCCTTCAAGCTGGGGGTCCTCGGAAACAGCCTCTCTTCCACTCGGAAGGGGTAAGGCTGCGTACATCCACCCTCCCCAGACCTTGCTTCTGCGGGAGCCCATGAGGCACTGGGATTGTTGTTATTGTTGTTGTTGTTGTATAGTTTTGGTAGGGGATTCCCGAGCGGACATAAACGAGAAGTTGGAATTGTGGAGAGGTGCTTTAGAATCAAAGGGTTTAAGGATTAGCAGATCTAAGACTGAGTACTTGGAATTCAAATTCGATCATTCCACCACGATTAGCACAGAGGAGGTCAAGATCGAATCGGAGACCTTACCGAGTAAGGAAAGTTTCAAATACCTGGGATCCATGATACACCAGAATGGCGAGGTCGATGAGGATGTCAACAATAGGATTAAAGTAGGCTGGCAGAAGTGGAGGATGGCATCCGGGGTGCTGTGTGATAGAAAGTTCCCGTTAAAGCTAAAGGAAAAATACTATAGGACGGTAGTAAGACCGGCTATGTTATATGGGGCAGAGTGTCGACCAATGAAACAGAATCAAACACAGAGGATGAAGGTAGCAGAGATGAGAATGCTGCGCTGGATGTGTGACCACACAAGGAAGGATAGGATTAGGAACGATGTAATAAGAGGTAAACTGGGTGTAGCCTCGATCGAGGATAAATTGCGGAAGCACCGCCTAAGATGGTTTGGACGTGTTAGCAGGAGACCGACTACAGCCCCAGTCAAGAGGTGTGAACAGCTTCAGACGATGCTAGGTAGAAGAGGGAGGGGAAGGCCAAAGAGGAGTTGGCCGGAGACGATCCGTCACGACTTAACCCACCTAAACCTGAGAGAGGAGATGGCCTCAGATAGGGCACGATGGAGGGCTAGCATTAGGGCAGCGGATGTGGCAGCGTAGAATAGGGCGACGAGCGACTTGTGGTTTAAGATTTCGAAGCAGTCATAGCCGCAAGTGGTGCACTTATATGCTGATTAGTTTATTCTCTGATGACTCGGCTGTTTTCTTGACTTACATACATACTTAAATGCTTGCATGTCTATTTCCTTCACTCATTTGGCGATAAATTGATAGTTTTATTTGCAGGCGCTCCGGTACTTCAGGTTGGGGGTCCTCGGAAACAATCTCCTTTCCACTCGGAAGGGGTATGGCTGCGTACATATACCCCTCCCAGACCCTGCTTTTGCGGGAGCCGCGAGGCACTGGGATTGTTGTTGTTGTTGTATTCTCTTATCCCTTATATTCCTCTTCAAACAAATCCAAAAAACCACCATTGACCCGGGCAGGGGCATGATCACAGGTGCAAAGCCATCACACAAACATTAGCATAAGCAGGTCACGATTGGAGGTGTGAACACGAAACTAGGCAGTTATACTGACTGGCTAGGCAGTTATGTTGTTAGCTAGGTTTGTTAGGATGGCTGTTGAGTAGTTCTTTTGTGTAAAAGGGAGGCAAACCTCTCTTGTAAAAGCCATTCAACAATTATTAATACAACTCATTCTCTTTCTCATCTCCTACTCTCTCTCTCTCCCCCTCACTCCTAATTCTTTCTAATTCTCTTTCTCATCCCCTATTCTTCTATCTTTCTATCTCATTTGCATTCTAAATGTAGAAACAAGGCAAACACCCAGAATATTCTCATCACTTCACCATGTAACGAGTTAGCTAGAAATGCTATGGTTACGTACTATAAATGATCCAATACATACGTACTGCAACTAGTTACCCAATTGACAGCCCATAATATGTTAAAGCTCAAGCACTAACAACAATGATCAATCCAACAAATGAAAATTATTAATAAAGAAATTGGGGCCATGTCATGACCCTATCCTATCACATTTGCACAAAATCAACTTCAATTCAGCAAGTAAAGGGAAAATCATCTACTTAAGTAGGGAAAGAATTTTTAAGTTATAATTTTCTTTGGGCATAAACTTTTGGGGGTAATCATCTGGGTACATCCTTAAATCCTTGGAGAATAGCAGTCCCCTCTACTTGATGCATCTTAGTTGCTACAAGCTTCATCCAAACTTACATTGTGGCATGTTTTCTAAGTTCTGTTATATTGATATTAGCCAAGCAACAATGTATTAATGATCAAAGATGTTCGAAATTGCCAAGCGACAACTGAGCACCACCATCACCCTTTTTCCCCTTTAGGGAGATGGAAATAGTTTTAAAACCAAGTCTACAACACAAAAATAGAAACCGCTTCCTCGTAGCAAAAGGAGAACTGAATATCAATTCACCATTGAAACATTAGTTCCCTTCTATCTTCAAAATAGTCGGCTTAGACACCCAAAAATCCTAAATCTCAAGGCTGATGCTTCCAGCACAAAACTAAGTGAGAGGCCACGCAATAGAAACCTCAGAGTTAAAAGGAGTCGATAAAAGGAGGGTAATCATCTAGCAGTAACCGAGTAAAATCAAGAGAGGTAAAACAATTTCATGAAGCTGGTTATATAACATCCTAGAATGCAATCTCGGTCAAAAGTATTATGTTCTGGGAAACTATTAAGCCATAAAGATCCTCATTCAAGTGCCTTTCGAATCACTCGCATATGTATACTGAAGATCTGATTTATTGCCAAATAAGTACCAGGATTTAATCGGAGAAGTTGCAATGTAGCTATGATGATGTCCATATAACTACGTTCATGGCTTTCATTTCAATCATTGAACTTATTCTTTTACGTCCATATTTTCTCTAAGTATTGTATATTCCTTTTTTTCAGGCCAAGTGCATAAAGTAATGATTTGAAAACTAAATCATTGCATTAACTGATTGACTTTGTCGTTGCAAATAAACTAAAAGGAAATGAAGGCATAGCAGCAAGAAACAACAGCTACCTTCTGGATTTCTAACTGTCGGACCGGTTATGGGGGAGGAGTCATGGATGAAATGGGAGAAGAGGAATGTGCAACTATGCTTGGTAGAGACTGAATGATTGAGAGAAAAAAAGGCTGCACTCGTAAATAAAGGAAGTGCAAAAGGTGAACAGTGAATATGGAGTTCAAGGTGACAATTAATGAGCTGATCAGCTGGCACTGCAGGCAACAGTGAAAGCATGGGTAATTATGAGCGTTGGGCTCAAGACGATGGCAAAAAGAACCCGTTGGACTATAAACAGCAAGCATGCTTTTTTTTTTTCCCCTCAAAATGGTGTAAATTTTGTCCAAATTTGAGTATTATTTATTTAATGTGAATATCTCTATATTTAAATATAAAGAAATCTATAACTCAAATATCTTAAAATTTAAATATTTATTATTTATGTATTTTAATATTTTAATATATATATGAAAATACTTCGGACAAATGGGCATCAACTGGCTGACAAAATTCTTTAACCAAATCCTTATGGGGATAAAGATGCCGGACGAATAGCGGAAGAGCACACTGGTCCCAATCTACAAGAACAAGGGAGACATCCAAAGCTGCTCCAATTATCGGGGAATCAAACTAATGTGTCACACTCTCAAGCTGTAGGAGCGTGTCATAGAAAGGAGGCTACGGCAGCTGATGGAAGTGACCGACAACCAGTTCGGGTTTATACCTGGGAGATCAACAATACAAGCCATCCACCTTTTAAGGCGAACGATTGAGCAATATAGGGATAGACAAAATGATCTACACATGGTCTTCATTAATTTGGAGAAAGCATATAATAGAGTGTCAAGAGAAGTACTATGGGAGGTGTTGGGTAGGAGAGGCATCCCAATGCCTTTTATTCGGGCCATTAGGGACATGTATAAAGAGGCACATACGAATGTACGCACAGGGGAAGGGGAGACATACACTTTTCCTATTACAATCGGGGTGCACCAGGGTTCCGCCTTGAGTCCCTTTTTGTTCATTCTAGTGATGGATGAGCTCACTAGACACATCTAAGGAGAGGTTCCTTGATGTATGCTTTTTGCAGACGACATAGTTTTGGTAGGGGACTTCCGAGTAGACATAAATGGGAAGTTGGAATTGTGGAGAAGTGCTTTAGAATCGAAGGGTTTAAGGATTAGCAGATCTAAGACCGAATACTTATAATTCAAATTCGATCATTCCACCACGACCAGTACAGAGGAGGTCCAGATAGAATCGGAGACCGTACCGAGTAAGAAGAGTTTCAAATACCTGGGATCCATGATACACCAGCATGGTGAGGTGGATGAGGATGTCAACTACAGGATTAAAGTAGGCTAGCAGAAGTGAAGGATTGCATTTGGGGTGCTTTGCGATAGAAAGTTCCCACTAAAGCTAAAGGGAAAATACTATAGGACGGTAGTAAGACCGACTATGTTATATGGAGCAGAGTATCGCCCAATGAAACAAAATCGAACACAGAGGATGAAGGTGTCTGAGATGAGGATGCTGCGATGGATGTGTGGCCACACAATGAAGGATATAATCAGGAACGATGTAATAAGAGGTAAACTGGGCGTAGCCTCGATCGAGGATAAATTGAGGGAGCACCGGCTAAGATGGTTTGGTTATGTTAGTAGGCGACCGAGCACAGCCCCAATTAGGAGGTGTGAACAGTTACACACGACGCTGGGCAGAAGAGGGAGGGGTAGGCCAAAGAGGAGTTGGCTGGAGACGATTCGACAAGACCTAACCCACCTCAACCTAAGAGAGGAGATGGCCTTAGATAGGGCACGATGGAGGGCTAGCATTAGGATAGCCGATGTGGCAGCGTAGAATAGAGCGGCGAGTGACTTGTAGTTTATGAGTTCTAAGCAATAATAACATCATGTAGGGCGCTTATATGCTGTTTAGTTATTTTCGGATTACTGGGCTGTATTTAGCATACATTCACACTTAAATGCTTGCATGCTTATCTCATTAATTCATTTGGAACTCATTTTTGCTAAATCCACTGGTGATAAAGTGACTATTTTACTTGCAGGAGTAAACGCACTTCAGGTTGGGGGTCATCGGAAACAGTCTCCTTTCCACTTGGAAGGGGTAGTGCTGCGTACATCCACCCGTCCCAGACCCTACGCATTGCTGGAGCCGCGAGGCACTGGGACTGTTGTTGTTGTTGTTGTTGTTGAATATTTTAATATATAATAAAGTATTCGAATGTTTCAAATTTTATCAATTAGACATCTTATGCCGAAACTTAGTAAATTTTGGTCAAAATCCGATCAATTTCACTATGAAATATTGTCGTGACACATGAGCACAATAATAAATACAAAAAATTCACTAAAATATGGTAGAAAATATCTATATTAGCGAAATAATGTGCTGTGTTAGCATTTTTCGGCAAAAAATATGACATTATGGTAGATGGCAGATATATATTATCGTAAATTATATTTCATGTTTGCAATTTCTAGTAAAAATATATCAGATTTTGGTAAAAATTTTCCTTCGGATTCTTTTGTAAAAGAAGAAAAGAGGAAATGAAGAACATAACTAATTTGGAATCGTTAACAAAAAAGGAAGATAACTAGTTAGGGAGTCAAGTGAGCTTTTTTTGGGGATAGAGGGACTTGAACCCTCAAGGTAAATGGTGTCTAAATAAAATTTTGAAATTTTATGGTATTTAAATAATAAAAAAATTTTAAATCTGATGATATTTTATTATACATATTGAAGTATCGTAATACTTTGGTATTAAATTCTTGGAATTTATGAAACCTTTTTTTTTTTGGGGATAAAAGGAATATATGTGACTTAAGTGATAAATTTCCTAAATATAAATAATAAGACAATATAAGTTTCAACAACAACAATCCCAGTGCCTCGCGGCTCCCGCAAAAGCAGGGTCTGGGAGGGGTATATGTAAGCAGCCATACCCTTCCGAGAATAAGACAATATAAGTTTAAAACACATATTTTGTACTCTACTTTCAACTTGGTAAATTTTTGTTGATGAGGTGCATAAATATAATAATATACATGGGCATTGGTGTCTTCAGCAATTTAGTGGATTTACAGCAAAAGCTCCCTATATACCATCATTTCTGCGATGAGCCAATGTATATTAATTCACTGAGAAGCATTAAGATGACAAGGAATGGGACGAATATACCATTTCTTATCTGCATGATGATCTTTCGTCCCCCCTTTCCTCTCTTATGTTATTATTCCTATTCAATCCTGGTATGTGCGTCTCTTCAAATCGTCAAGTGGGGAGAGTCGAACAAATTCAGAGAAAAAGCTTTATACGTGTCTGCAGGACTTTAACAGAAGATTAAACACGGCCAGATGCATCTTCCCATGGCAGAAAGATACAGAAAGGGCACTCTAACTGTATCAAGTCATAAACATATATATATATATATATTTGAACATTACAAGGGGGTTGGGAATGGCGGTGGTTATGCCTCGTACTCTAGAACCCAAGGTTGGGATCCGTCAAGCCCACCACTAGGGCATAAAGAATTCCGGCAAAAAGTCAACACCATATCATCTTGAGTAACAATTATCAGCATATCATCTTCACCATGTTCATCATTCATGTATAGAACCTCATACACTGCAGTGTAGGGGGACAACATCCTAAACAATGATCAAGGCCAACCATCTACTTTGCACATTGGACATTTCCTCTTCCATCGCTTTAATAAGATGAAATCCAAGTAGGATTAGAAAACCATAATTACTAACAGCGACAATTCACAAAAAAGAACGGGGCGATAATTCTTCCAAAAAAATGGCTAAAAGCATCAATGGAAGCTAGAACGACAGGTGAGATGTTGCGACCAATATGTTTACTGATTGAACACAAACTTCTCTGTCCAATCATATCATATTCATAAAAAAACCGAACAGGCAACAAGAACAAGAATGCTTACTAAATATAATTGAGTTAGGGGTTTATTAATCATTTTATCGTGCAATTTTTTCAATCGCACCATTGATTAACACAATCTTTTACATACGGAATTCAGCAGCTACTTGATAGGAAAGGCAGCACCCACACGTTCACAGGCATAAATTGCAGAGTGATTCCTAATACACCTATTCCAGAGTTGTACATGCTCAAGCTTCAACAGTGAATACAATCTCTAGTCGTTAGGAAACCAAAGACAAACAAGAAATGCCTCACATGTTCTCTGTTGATCAGGCCCAATAAGCAGTCGATTCTGCAGTAACACGCGCCTGCCACTGAAGGAACCCTGCACAGATCATTCTAATTTTCAAAGAACTTTCATCCTTCAAAGACAAACTTCCTTCCACCACCACATGCGGTGCATCAATGAACATTTTACAGCTCATGGTACAAAGCTAGTGAAGCTATCAACAAAAAACAGCTTCGCATAAGAAAACGGCACAAGGTCTACCACCACCAAGGCACCAAGCAGACCACAAATTTTAAGCGCATTCTGGCAATCAAGCGCCTGCAGGAGATGGCTGGAGCTCATCGGCTGTTGCGTTGTTGAATTTTACACTATACTGCCTTCCCTTGAAACTGCTATATCTAAGTGGCTTTGGATGAAAAAGAGAGGTGATCATTTTCTCCAACGACTGTGCTGTGTACTTTGCATACTTGCTAGCACTCGAGTCCTGCTCCACTAATGGCCCATAATTCTGCATATAGCTCCTATATACAGGCACGATAGCCTGCACAATAAGCTGGCATGTCTTCTCCCTCAAATCTTTATCTGACACAACCCAGCTAGATTGCTTTTTATATGTATCATCAAAGGCTTCATTGAACTTCTTGAGTCGTTTCTTAACAAGATCCCGAGCAGTAGCACGACCTCCAGAGAAGAGGATCAAGCCTTCCCTACTCAACAAAGCTGGAAGTTTTCCCCAACTTTCTCTCATAAAGATAGTGGCATAGAATTCCTTGAATTGTTCATGCTCTTTTAACCAATGCTCACCCAACAGATTTCCCAGCTTAGTTCCCTTCAAATGCTTGAACAGATGCCAGTGATTGTTCATCAAGAACAGATATGAAAGGGTTGTATCCTCATATACCTTGGACCATGTATCCAAATTAAGTTCAACAGCCTTGATTATATCAAGTATGGCACTAGTGAGAAGCCTCTCTTGGAATTTCTCATTTTTCCAACTACGATGAATAACCAGGACTTGGGTCAAGATTGGCTTATAATCATCACCCATCAATCTGTTGCAGTAGTCAATGATAAAGCTCACCAGCCTGGGGACACTTCCATCAACAGGTGGAGGTGTCTGTCTCTGTAATTCAACTTGAACTAGAAGTTCCCAGAATATCTCACATGCACCTTCAATGACCCTCCTAATGAGATCCCTAGTCAAGTTCTGGATTTCGATACAAGCTGCTCCACCAAACAGCCGATTAAAATCCAACCTCAGTTTGTTCAGCGATGAAAAGATGTCCAAGAGCTTCAGTAACTTGATGGGATCCTTCTTGCTCTCTGTTACCGTCTTCCCAAACTGGAGGAAGGCAAGAATTCCAGCTTGAGCAGCAATCTTAGCAAAGCAACCCATCCACACGTCCAAACCAATCCTCTCAAAAACATCATTGCATAGCTTGTACTCCGCCTCAAACAAATGTTTGACGGCAAATTCCAAATGCTTGGCCCACTGAGCTATATACCCCTCTATGCTCTGCACGTCGTTGAACTCTGATAACGAAATCTCAAGGTAATCCAGATTCAAAGCCTGCAAACTCGCTCTCACGTTTGAACTACGGACTTCCACGTAGATAGATATGCACTTGTCAAGCCTGTTATTGGCAATCAACCGTCCGAGAATCGCCTGAAGCTTCTGAATCACGGCAACCGGCAGGGGAGATGGGGAAAGACAAGCTTGCTCTCCTAGCGACTCTGAAGACATAGGGAGAGGGACACTGTTTTCAGTCAAGAGCCGACGGAATTCATTTTCCAGTTTATCCAAAGCAGTCTCGCGAAGGCCCCCATCTAGGTAAGACCTCTCTCCCTTGTTTTGTGATTCTCTAAGACTCTTCAATAACTTGTTTAATTCTGAAAGGTACCGTTCATCCGCCAGTGTATTATCCTCAAGGTATTCCACTATATCCTCCAACCACTGAATTGCTAGGCCACAATTATCACCTAAAAACCTCAATGCTTCTTCGAGTCTCTTGAGCACAGCAAGGTACCCCGGGAGATCTGACCGCGGATCAGATAACAATGATTTCTCAAGACCGTGGACTGCGTCAAAGACCTTTAGAACGGCAGCAGCAGGACCCACAGCCCGGTCTACATGACCCACGACGGCAACAAGGGCATCCCTATTTGCCCGAATAGGACGAACCGCACCTTCAATGGATGGCAACCTCTGCTTAATTTCCTCCAACCTAGGCCCGGATTTTTCTAACGAGGATTCTAAAGCTTTGGACTTTTCTAAGCTTAGGTTCAGGGATTTCCTCACTGACAACAATTTGTCAATGCTACCATTCACAGGCCCCATTCAAATCCCAAAATTCCTGACCCTTTAGAGACAGAAATGCTACTCCAAAGCTGGGGTCTTCGGGTACTCTATGTTCGAAATCCCTATCAAATCTTTCGCAGCGTAAGTCTATAAGTTAGTCTCCATAAATTAATTATCAACCAAAATCAATCTCCATCCTCCACACCGAACAGAGCCAAACCACGCTTAAAAAAGTAAATCAAACACGCCTGAGGAATTTGAAGCAGTATCAATGAACAAAAAGAGAGAGAGAGAGAGAGAGACTCACTGATGATCCGCGGAAACAGATGAAAGTCGACAGGGAAAGCAGTGATCTTGAAGCGGTGTGTGTGACTTTTGAAAAATTGGAGTAAAAAGAGGGACAAAAAGAACCCTAGAACAGTAATTTAGGGGGAAAGGAAAAGACTTTCCGACTCAACTCGTCTTGTTGTTTTCCCCGATGAGGCGGCCCAAGTGCATGACAGTGGTTGGCCACTTTTCATGTGTTTTGAATTGACTCTCCCTCTATCTTTGCTCGATCGATGTCCTCCTCAGTCCTTACCGTGAATTAGCTGCAATGCAAACTGAGTTTTATGGATTTGAATTGTACAAAATTTTTCACTTTATTTGGAGTCGATTTTAGAAATAATGCTGAAAAATAAAAAAATAAAAAAAATAATATTGAAAAAAAATAATCCCAAATCTACTATTGAACCGCGTTTATAAAATGCGGTTATAGTAAACTGCGTTAATAAAACGCGTTTAAAATAATAAAAAACCTCGTCTATAACACACGTTTCATATTAATATAAAACGCATTCCAAAAACGCGGTTCATAACAGAATTAATCGCGTTATATAAACGCGGTTTTATCCCTAAACCGCGTTCCCATACGCGGTTTTAACCCTAATAAACGTGGTTTAGCCGCAATACATATAAACCCCGTTTTCATCTCTTATAGTCGCCATTATGCCGCAATTCGTGATGATCTTCACATTGATCTCATGTTCCTCTCAATGAAGCTCCAACATTATAAGTGGAGGTGGTAAGAAATCAGAAAAAGTTACCAATAAAAGGCTATTAATTCAGTAGTGATCAAATAGCTACGACAATGATACTTAAAGATCTCCGGCGTATAAAGCAGAAGAAGGGCGGCGGCGGACGACATGACCGACGGTGAGTAGAGGTGTAAACGAACTGAGCGTTCAATGAACTACTCGTGTTCAAAATCGATTAGGGCTCGTTTCTGTTCATTAGGAGAGCTCGATAGCTTAACGAGCCAAGTTCAAGCAGGCTTGATAAGCTTAACGAGTCGAGTTCGAACAGGGGGTGCTCGGCTCGCTAATGTTCACGAACAGTTTAATAAGGGCTCTACAAGAGCTCGTTAAGGGGCTCGATACGAGCTCGTTAAGGGCTCATTATGAGCTCGATAACAATTTGTATTGGTTCAAAAATAGTACGATAATGGCTCGATAATAACTTATAAAGCTTGGCTCGTTAATTTTAAACTCGATTGGGCTCGATAATGAGCTCCGCTCGATTCATTGGGTTTACCATATTAAATCGCGTTCATATGACGCGGTTTTTATTGTGGTAAAAAAGAACGCGGTTTTATTTCATCTGAAACGCGTTTTATTAACGCGGTTTACTATAACTGCATTTTGTAAATGCGGTTCAACAGTAGATTTGGAATTATTTTTTTTCCAGCATTATTTTTTTATTTTTTTATTTTTCAGCATTATTTCCGGAACCGACTCCTTTATTTGTGCATCTCTTATTTTAGTTGTGGATGAGCTAATTCTGTCTCTTTTTATTTATTTTATTATCAATGTTAATAAAAATATAAAAGGAAAGACCGTTAAATCTTCTTGTACCCCATATTTTCTATCACGCACAGCATCACTTTATTTGTGCCATTGTAATTAATCCAAATTCAAAATTAACTGATATTCCTAATCACTTATTAATATATAAAAATATTGAACATGATAAATATTTAGGTCTTGTTTGATTCCCATACAAATTAAATTTCTATCTGAAGTTGTACTTCCTCTCATGTCAACTTTTTAAAAAGCATGTACAAAAATAAATGAATTACAACTTATTTAGAATTAAGTAAATTATTTCCTATGTTTAAAATAAATTGAAGGGAGATTATCACCTAGATATGCTGTGTAATTTTTAAAAAACCGCCTCAATTTTCTAAGTTTTCAAAGTCGCACCCAAATTTTTCAATATCACACTATAATATTAAAGCTTTAACATCCGTTAATTTTTGTTAATGTGTATTTTGAAAAAAAAAAAATAATAATTTTAAAAAAACTAAATTTACATTTAAAATAATTTTTAAAATATTTTATATATAAAAAAATTATAAATATTTATACGATAATTTTATATTTTTAAAAAATATCACTTCAGCAAAAACTAACAGATATTAACATTGTCAGCATTAATGTGTGATATTAAAAAATTTTAGAAAATTTAAGTGTAACTTTGAAAATTAAAAAATATAGGTATTTTTTTATAACCGTACTTAAAATTTATGCAGTTTTTAGTAAAAAACCTAACTCAAAATTTATGGAAAGTGGACATTGACCTTTTGTTTGATTACCAATAAATTGGTTGAAGATAATTGAAAATTCCTTAGTAATTTTTAATTTTTTTTTAAACATGATAAGTAACTTATTTATCTCCCTAAATAAATTCTAATTCTTTTACTCTTATCTAACAGCCTAAGAAGTATGGATGGCAAACGTACCCAAATCCGTTGAATACAGATCAACAAACAAACAAAAACAGATCTAGTGCCTTAAGGGCTATTAGAGTAAGCACTTGCAAAACTCGCAAGAATGAGTATCCTAGAGATTTCAAGTGTTGAGGCCGTGTAGTCACTTTCCTTAAGATTTTTTTCAGCGTAGGAAATAGTCTCGAAGATACAATGACAACCAAAACGATGAAGTGAAAGTGTGTAAGAGGAGAGATAGAAGAGATGAATGAGAATGAAGTTTTTGTTCAAGAACTTTCAATTGTTTTAAGTAATCCCTCTCATACAATGTTCTTTCAATCTTTTGTATTGATTCAAGTCAAAACAAATCTGATCAAAGGGGGTATTATATATGTTAAGAGTGAAAAGAGATGTCCCCTAAAAGCACCCTAAAACCTGCCCTGTGTGTCGACACATACATCTACTCCATGCGCTTCTGTAAGATTGTGTGTCGACACATGGGCTCCGTGTGTGAACACACAACTCTGCATTTTGGTTCAATAAGATTGTGTGATGACAGACGAGCCATGTGTGTCGACACATATCCCATACAAATAAAAAGACACTTCAAACAACATCGGGACAAATCTCAAATACTTCATTAACAATTCTCATTTTGAAAATACAACAACATTCCCCCACCATTTTCAAAATACAATCATTCTCACATATAACATCTCTAAATTAAAAGAGGCCTTATTGTGCATCAATGACGGTGTCTCTCGATTGAACCCCCAGCTAGTGAAGACAGGTTTACAGTTAATGGGATCAAAAATGGAAGACCATGCTTTGAACTATAAAACCCATTTGACTAACCGAACACATCAACATGCACAAGACGTACTCCCCATACACACCCTACAACTCCCAGATTAACACATATATAGCCTTGTGTCCTGTACCCTTCATGGGTATTTCAGAGCCAAACCCTTTTGTCAAAAATCACTCCTTGACGCGGCCAAACTTCACACTTACTAAGGTGGACCCCACTAATCATGTCCCTATAACTCGTCATTTAGTAATAATATAAACCCGGGTCCATTAAGAGTATACGCTCATCCTCTTAGATTATTTGACGCAGGTAACCAAGCATTTCTCACGCGGGATGGTAAAATTTTCTTTTAGTGCTTGCAATCACACAGACGATAAATCTCACTCATTGGACCCGAGACCTGACTCGTACCAGGCGTCGAGTTGAGGGCTTATCCTGGATGACTAACAACGACAGGTTTCAACCCCATCCCTTCACTAATTTTCAAAACCAAGTCTCTAGCTAGGCCTTTTGTCAACGGATCTGCTAGATTCTGACTCGTTCTCATGAAGTCCACAGTGATGACACCTTCTCGAATAAGTTGTCTCACAATACTATGTCTTACACCAATGTGCCTGGACTTTCCATTGTACGCCTCAATGTCCGCTTTTGAAAGCATAGCCTGACTATCACAGTAGATAGATATCGGTGAGATCGGATTAGGTCACAAAGGAATCTCATACAAGAGATTCTTTAACCACTCGACTTCTTTAGCCGCAAAAGCAAGAGCTATGAACTTTGCCACCATTGTAGAATCAGATATATAAATCTGTTTCTTAGAACCCCAAGAAACCGCGCCCCCACCAAGCAGAAATACCCATCCGCTTGTGGATGCATGATCTTCCACATCGGAGATCCAACTGGCATCACAATATCCTTCCAAAATAGGAGGATACCCTACACAAGAAATACCATAATTCATGGTACTCTTAAGTACTTCAATACTCTATACACCGCATGCTAATGCAGTTTACTCGAACTGCTATCTACTTAGTTTTCCCACAGCATAGGCTATATGAGGCCTAGTGCTAGTCATGGCGTACATAAGACATCCAATGACTCGGGCATACTCAGGAGTGCCCACATTCGGTGCTGGTTTTACACTAGGGTCCATTGGAGTCAACACTAGTGCACATGCACCATAGTTGAATCTATTCAACACATTTTCAATATAGTGATATTGTGTCGAGGATATTGCACCACCATTCCTTACAATTCTTATGTCGAGGATCACCTCAGCCTCACCCATGTTTTTCATAGCAAAATTCACTGAGAGAAACTGTTTAGTTTTCTCTACCAGTTCCAAATTAGTACCGAAAATTAACATGTCATCGAAATATAAACAGATCATGACCCCTTTGCCATTCTTTTAGAACAACTTGATCAAATTTATGGTGCCATTGCTTCAGGGCTTGCTTTAGCCCGTACAGAGAGTGTATGAGTTTACATACCTTTATCTCTTGGCCCGGAACAGCAAAACTTTCCGGCTGTTTTATATACACCTCCTCTTCTACTTCACCATTTAGGAATGCTGTTTTGACATTCACTTGATGAATCACTAGCTTATAAACGGAGGCAAGAGCAATCAAAACTCTCATAGTCAATATTCTTGCCACTAAAGCATATGTATCAAAGTAGTCTAACCCATGTTTTTGAGTAAACCCTTTAGCTACCAATCGGGCTTTGAGCTTATCTATAGTTCCATCGACTTTCATCTTCTTCTTGAAGATCCATTTACACCCTATGGGCTTGCTACCTCGTGGAAGATCCACTAATTTCTAGATATTATTGCCACGATGGAATCCATCTCATTATTTATCGCCTCTCACCAAAAGGAGGCATCGTGAGACCTCATAGCCTCATCAAACGTCATGGGGTCACCCTCCATGACACAACAATATGGAATTACAGGGTCCATATCATTACTCGAGCCTTCTACCAGAAATGTGTAGAAGTCCGATCCCTAATATTTCTCTTTCCTCGCTCTCTTACTCCTTCGAAGTTTTAGGGCATTCTCGGGGACTTGTTCCCTCTCATGATAATTAACTTCATCATATGACGCTGGAGTTTCAATCTCAACTGGTACGTAATCCCTTGGTCTAGGAATAGAGGTAAACCGATTCTCATTAAAAATGGCATCTCTTGGTTCTGTTATCGTATTAACATTAATATAATCATTTGGTTCAATTACATAGAATCGATACGCCTTACTATGTGGCGTATATCCAACAAATATAGTGTCGATGCCTCTCTCACCTAACTTTTTACGTTTAGGTTCAGGGATTTTAACGACTACCCTACACCCCCGCTCTTTAAGATAACTCAACTTCGGGGTTGATTGTTCCAATGTTCATACGGAGTTATTTTACTTTTCTTATTTGTAACTCGATTTAAAATATGACAGGCTGTTAACATAGCCTCACCCCAAAACCCATCACTGAGTCTGAAATACAATAACATGGAATTTACCATCTCGGTTAGTGTCCGATTTTTCCGCTCAGCCACACCATTTTGTTGTGGCGTGCAGGGTGCTGTGACTTCATGCACTATACCCGTGGTTTCAAAATACTTGGGATCATAGTATTCTCCACCACGGTCCGATCTAAGTCGTTTGAGGAAGGTCTCACTGTGTAGTTTGATTTCCGCTTTATATGCCTTAAACCTCTCTAGTGACTCATCTTTATGATTGATTAAATACACATAGCAAAATCTCAAGGAATCATCAATGAAAGTTATAAAATATCTTTTTCCTTATATTTTCAGAGTATTTTTAAAGTCAGATAGATCGCAATGTACTAGATCAAGTAAGTTCGTTTCTCTTTGTGCCGATAGAAATGGTAACTTCGTTATTTTCGTCAACATACACGTTTTACATTTATCATCCACTTTATCAATAAGTGGTATCAACGACGAATTAACCATTTCATGCCTTCTACGAAAGTTCACATGTCCTAATCTTTGATGCCATAAATACGAAGAGTCAAGCATATAAACCGAACTAGTTATTTTATTATCAACATTTAATTTGAACATTCCATTACACGGGTATCCCTTGCCCACAAATACACCCCCCCTTGACAAAACAAACTTGTTGGCCTTGAAGACCAACTTGAAACCGAACCTACTCAGTAGGCCACCAAACACTAGGCTCTTCTTAACATCCGGGGCGTAGCGTACATCGGTTAGGGTAAAGGTTTTCCCAGAGGTAAAGCGTAAGTCAACTTTTCCCTTGTCCTTAACTAGTACACTCACTCCATTGCCTATAAACAACACGGTTCCGTTATCTATGGGTTATATATCTTTGAAGAAACCCTCATCTTTACAAATATGTTTTATGGCCTCTGAGTCAACCCACCAAGAGTCATTACTCTCGACTAGATTGATCTTCAATATCATCGCCATGAACCTATCGTTCGAATTTTTGTTGCAATGATCAAGCCCCTTGCCTTTCTTATTCTTTAGGCGAAAACAGTCTCTCCTTAGGTGACCGGGCTTATGACACTCCCGACAGACCATTTTGGTCGTCTTCTCATTTTGTTTCTTTTGGAAATGTTCGGTTCTTTTGGTTCCTTTACTTGATTGGCCTTCTTCTATAACATTGATTTTCCCAATGTCACCGAGGCGATCCTTGTGGTCATCCTGTAACTTGTTACCTTCCTCAATTCATAAATGGGTAGCCATCCCTTTGATTGACATGTCTTCCTTGTGTTTGAGAGATTTCTTAATATCTCTCCACGAAGGGGGGAGTTTGTCAATCAAATAAGACACAACGATGGTATCATTCATATTCATACTATGTTGTTTAAAGTTATTTAAAATTCTTTCAATTTTATGGAATTGCTCCATGATCGGATGTTCATCAACCGTCTTATAATTATTAAACTGACTAACTAAAAATTTCTTACTTGTGGCATCCTCAGCCATGTAGCGTGCCTCTAGAGCGTCCCACAATTCATTTACGATAGGCACGTTGGAGTAGATGTCAAAGAGGGCATCCGTCATCCCATTCAGTATGTGCCCTCTACAAATGTAATCATCATTCTCCCATTTCAACTGGGCTCGTTGCTCGGCGAGCATCTCCTCCTCCTTAGTAGCGGGGGTAGGGAATGGTGTATTCAGAACATACACTATATTCAGGGTAGTGATCAGGAAGTGCATCTTCCTCTGCCAACGGTGAAAATTACCGCCATCAAAACGGTCAAATTTCACAAAATTCGCTTTCATTTCCTTCAGTGACGAAGCCATATCAAATCAAGATCACAAAACAAGAATAAGCCTTAAGATTGTTAGCGTAGGCACTTGCAAAACTCGCAAGAGCGGGTATCCCAGAGATCTTAGGTGTCTAGGCCGTGTACTCACTTTCCTTAAGACTTATTTCAACGTAGGAAATAGTCTCGGAGATACAATAACAGTCAAAACAATGAAGTGAAAGTGTGTAAGAGGAGAGATAGAAGGGATGAATAAGAATGAAGTTTTTGTTCAAAAACTTTCAACACTTTTAAATAATCCCTCTCTTACAAAGTTCTTTCAATCTTTATTATTGATTCAAGTCAAAACAAATCTGATCAAAGGGGGTATTATATATGTTAAGAGTGAAAAGAGACGTCCCCTAAAAGCACCCCAAAAAGGGGTGCCAAAAATCGGAATTAACCGCACAAGTAAACTGTCAAAATCTGCCCTGTGTGTCGACACACATATCTATTCCATGCACTTCTGTAAGATCGTTTGTCGACACATGGGCTGTGTGTGTCGACACACAACTCTGCATTTTGGTTCTTTAAGATTGTGTGTTAATACACGAGCCGTGTGTGTCGACACACATTCCATATAAATAAAAAACACTTCAAACAACATCGGAACAAATCTCAAACACTTCATTAATAATTCCCATTTTGAAAATATAACAACAAGGGCTTGCGCCTAAGCGGGGTCTGGAGGGTTGGATGTACGCAGCCTTACCCCTTCAGAGTGTAACCCTGCCGCGAGGCTGTTTCCAAGGACTCCCAACCTTATACAGTTGGAAACACGAGGACTTCCTAGGAGGTCACCTATCATGGTACTACTCTTGCCTAAACACGCTTAACTTCGGAGTTCTAATGAGATTCGGTATATTAGTGTTTGGTAAATGAACTCTATTAATTTCCAGAGAGTGACAACTGTAACTCTTGTTATTCATTTTCGAGTTTCACGCATTTTTGTTAGTTTCACCCCATTTGAAGCAACTTATAACATTTAATAAAGTATTCAAAAGCTCTCACCCCACCAATTTTCAAGATTCTTTTGACATCATCATTTGACTAATCGTCCACTCCAAATGAGATAGCCAAATTTTATTATTTTTTAATATTATGTGGTTTTGAGTATTTTTTCTAGTCTTTAGCTAATTCGCCAATAAATAAAAAATAAATAAATATTATAAATAAAAAGAAAATTTTTTTTACTTGAAACAAAAACGCAATAAAAACACGAAATATACATTTATTCACCAAATAATCATAAAACACGTAAATAAATAGTGGGTTCCACTTGTAACCCCTTTTTTAGGTAGTGAAAATGAACACTATATGCTTATATATATATGTCCTTTAGGGACAGAGCCGAGTGGTCATGATCGCCGGGTGCCAACAAGGTGACCCAGGATCGAATCCCACAAAGCTCAAAATGTGGTGTCCTCTTTGAGAATTTTAAGGGGTTTATCCCCTCCCCCCCTTCCCCAAGGCTTTACCATCATTAAAAAAATAAAAATAAATAAATAAATGCGTATATATATATATATATATATATATATATATCTTACTAATTATCAAAATACCTCATTGGAGCTCCCATGTGAATTGCATGTGCCAAACTCATCATCCTAACGGGATTTTGCAATACACTAGATGCTATTAAACTTCTCTCCACCCTGATTCTCTGATGTAGGATAAGTAGCCGAAAATTTTATATAGCAATCAGATCGCCATAAACCTAAATGGGTATTTTTCTAACTTCTCATTTTAGGGGGCATTTTCGTAATTTCATATTTTAGGGTATTCTGTAATTTTACTTTTTTAGGGTTTATAGCCTGCTCGTATATACTCGTTATAGTTGTTTGATTCACTCATCAATTTTAGAATATAAAACCCTATTTATTTTTTTCTCTTTTGGTTGATTCTGAGTTTATTCTTTGAATTTTGCGTTTCAGTTCCGCATCAATTGGTACCAAAACAGAATTTCGCATGGTGTGATGGCCAATCAATTAGGCAACGAAATAAACCCTAATGATGGTGGTTGTTGGGAGGCTGCTCTATGGGCGTCCATTTGATGTAGCGTGTAAGTGAAAAATTTGGAAATGGGAAGATTCAACAGCCTTCCCTTAATTTCTTATTACGAAAATGGTAAGAATAAGGGGAAAATAAGCTATTCAATTTTTCACAACCCGAGAAATGGAGAAAACTTTCGAAACTTTATAATAAAATCTGAAAATTATGAATAGCTAAAAAACCCTAGATTTCTTCTTCTTTAAATACATGAGCTAATTGATTTAGAATACAACAACAGTCCCAGTGCCTTGCGGCTCTCCCGCATAACGTAGGGTCTGGGGGGGTGATGTGCGCAGCTTTACCCATTTCGGCTGCTAATTGATTTAGAATAAAAGACTAAAAAGATAATTATAAATAAAATCTGAAAACTAAAGCTAATCCTATTAGAAATCAAACTCTAATCAAATTCTCCTCGGCCCGGGTCCCACGTCTCCGGGTACAGCCGCTAAGTCTTACCCGCCAAGTAGCTGCCAAGCCATTAATGGGTTGCATCACCACTGAAGACCAGAGGTGTGAGATTGTTGAGTTTCAAGAGTTATCGCGTCGTGCTCTTAGCGTTGACAACATCCCTAATCTTATCTGGCCTACAGGTGATAATCATGTGAGGCAGTTGCCCAAGGCTGTTTAGTCCCAAATCATAATTTTTGTCGTGCTCCTAATCAATGAAACCTTAGTGATAGTGACTCTTCAGATTCAGATAAAGCTTTCAAAGGTGTTGGGCATGGAAGGAGAAGCCCACCCACTCATTATAATCGGAACGAAGGTGGCTATCATATTAAAGCTGAGTTACTTACCTTCAATGGCAACTTAAATATTGAAGATTTTTTAGATTGCCTTTCGGAGGTCGAACATTTCTTTGATATGATACTGGAGAGTTAAACTGGTGGCTTACAAACGAAAGGGTATTGCTTCAATTTGGTAGGACCAGATGCAATAAAGTTGTGACAGGAAGGGAAAATATAAAATGAGGAATTGAAGGAAAATGAGTAAGCGGTTGAGGGGAAGTTTTCTCTCACCATATTATAAGCAACATCTGTTCCAAATGTATCACAACTGTGCGCGAGGTGACCGCTCCATAGCTAATTATACTATGGAATTTTTGAGACTTAACAGCGAGAAATAACCTATCTGAAACTGAGGTTCAATGAGTCTCATGATATATTAATGGGCTGAAGTTGTCAATTCAAGACAGAATTAGATTGCAAGTATTGTGGACTATGAATGAAGCATAAAATATGACGTTGAAGGTTCAATTGCAGGAAAGAAACAAACAAGTCGAATTTCATAAAAGCAATATTGCAGAATCATTCAATCAGTCACTAGCTAAGAGTAAATCACCTGCACTGGCACATACTACCGCGCAAACAAGAGCTGTTACAAATAGGGATCAACCCAAAACTCATAACCTGTATGCCAAACCTGGACCTCTAAAGTGTTACTGAAGTGGACAACCCAGGCACACCTCTAACGTTTGCCTGAGCCGAAAGGTAGTAAACTTAATAGAACACGAGGAAGATGAAGAAGATATACCAGAAAACTAGGATGAGTCTGATTTCCTCAATGGGGTTGAATTGCTGAAGAGGAAGGAGAAAGGATCAGTTGTATTGTGGGGCGAATTATGTATAGTACCAAGCAGGGATCTCCCTCGCAACGGTACAACATCTTTCGGTGTTATTGTACTATAAACCAGAAGGTCTGCGACCTTGTTTTAGATAGTGGTAGTTGTGAGAATTTCGTGTCAAATTATCAAGTGGACCACCTGAAGCTATCCACAGAGAAATGCCCAATCCCTTACTCCATCGAGTGGATCAAGAAGGGTCCACAGGTTAAGGTAACTAAACTTTATCGCGTTTCTATTTTTATTGGCAAGTATTATTATGATGTAATACACTGCGATGTAGTGGACCTGGATGCAAGTCATGTGTTGTTAGGGGCGATCTTGGCAATTTGATGTAAATGTCACTCATAAGGGGTGGGATAGTTTGTATGTATTTAATTAGGGAGTTCATAAGACTGCTATGGTACCAAAAGTGAATGAGTTAGACACGTCAAAAGTGGAAGGCGTTCACTTTTGTCCATCACAACTTTTAATTATGAGTTTGAGAAGGACCTTAAAGTTTCACAGAAAGGTCCAAGCTGTATAGGCCAATGTTCGACATAAGATGGAAAAGAGGAATGTTAAGTACAAGGCCACCGCTAACAAGCATCGACGGGAGAAGCTCTTTCAAGAAGGTGATATGGTAATGGTATATATGCGCAAGGAAAGATTTCACGTGGGGACGTACAACAAGCTCAAACGAATAAAAGTATGGTCCATTCAAAATTCTGAAGAGGATTAGTGACAATGCCTACTTGGTGGAGCTAAAAGAGAGCATGGGAATATCCAAAATTTTTGATGTGACAGATTTGTACGACTATCACCCTTCCGAGCCACTGCTCTACTATTAACTCGGGGGTCGAGTTATTTTCAAGTGGAGGTGACAAATGTAAGATGAGTAGCCGAAGAATTTATAGAGCAACTGGACCGCCAAAAATTCAAACGGTTATTTTTGTAATTTCTCATTTTAGGGGCACCTTTCATAATTTCATCTTTTAGGGTATTTTTGTATTTTTACTTTTTAAGGTTTGTAGTTTGCCTATAAATATTCACTATAGTTATTTTTTGATTCATTCATTAATTTTAGAATACAAAACGCTAGTTATTTTTCTCTTTTGATGGATTCCGAGTTTATTATTTGAATTTGACGTGCTCGATTTGAATTTTACATTTCTATTCTTCATCATTCTCGACTGCCAATCTTGCAAGATAAGGCATCGTAGAAGTGTCTTGCATTACTCTGACCCAATTTCTACGAACAAAAATATAAAAATTGCGGAAGTGCCCTTCATTGGAGAACGTGTAAGATACATGCTAATTACAGATCAAAGCCAAATACACTAAAAAGGCCAAAAATATACAATGAATAATTGGGTGAGGTCAATCCCGTACAATTCAAATTTAATTTGCCCCTAGCTTTGATGAATTCTTCTTGTTCAAGTTTATTTCCTTAAATCAAATGCAACCAAAATATACAAACATATAGTTATATTTTATTATTAAAAATGGCTTATTGTCTTTTAATTTTTACTTAATTTTAATTACAAGATAAGAGATTAATTTTATAAAAAATAATATTATCGACCATTTTAAACAAAATAAAAGATGAATAACGAAAATTAACAAAACTAAAAATATTTAATATGTACAAACATATAAATAATAGGTGCAAATAAAGTAAAAAACACTCTTCCTTTTCTTTTGAGTGACATGTCAATCCCGTGGTTCCCTTTCAACACTGCTAAAAAAAAATATAAAGTCTTATCGTTGAAATTTAACACTAATGAATTAATCTACGTGTAATAAGAAGGTTTTTTTTTTTTTTTTTTCCCCTCTTACACTCTTTATTTATTTTTATTTTTTTTTGGAATGGTAAGGACAAAAGAATCAATTTCAGATCCCCTTCTAAGCAGGGGACGGCCTGAAGCTTCAGAACAGAAAATAAGGATGAGGGTGTTAGAATGATCCAAACTTTCGACTAGAAAATCCGATCGCTTGTAGCCCTCACATGCCACAAAGTCCGCAGACCTGTTAGCTTCTCTATACACATGAGAGAAAGAGAAAACCTACAGACTTTGACAAATTAACCAAATATCCTACATGGTGGCACAGATCTCACTAGGGCAAGTAAACCTGCCCTAAAGGGTTTTGATCACCACCAGGTTATCTCTGTTGGAAGGAAATGATAGATGAAGAAAAATAAATTTAACAGTGAAGGAAGAAGAACAAAGCAGATTGTTGGAAGAAAATACTTATGAACTTGTATTTCAAATGAATAACAAGTAGCCTTTAAATACGCAGTACATTAACTAAAAAACAAAAAAAATGGCAACTTAACTCCAAAGCTAACTCCTAAAAATCAGCATAATATCACTCCAACAATAAACAAACTAACAAAAGCCTAAAAACTAGGACAAGATAACTGACTCCTAAAAACCCATGCAAAACATAACTTTTATTCAACAATCCCTCCCTTAAACTAATGTTATTAAACATTCAGTTTAATACAAGTAATCTTCATTGCACCTTCCCTCAAATATGATCATCCAAGGTACAAATACCCAACAACTTTCTGAGCTTCAGAAACATAGGTGCTTTGAGGGGCTTCGTGAATAAATCTGCAACCTGATCTTTGCTACTGCAGTGAATGAGATCAATTGTTCCATTTCTTGTCAGGTCTCTTAGAAAATGATATTTCACATCTATGTGCTTACTTCTTCCATTTAAAACAGGATTCTTGGAGAGTTTGATTGTTGAACTATTGTCACAGTAAATTACAGTAGGCCCCTGCCTTCTATAACTTAGCTCTTCAAGAATCCTTTTCAACCATATAGCTTGACATGCCCATGCAGTTGCAGTAACAAATTCAGCTTCTGTTGTGGACAAAGTGACAATTGACTGCTTCTTTGATGACCATGAAACAGGTCCTAAACCCAACATAAAAACAAATCCTGAAGTGCTCTTTCTGTCATCTAGATCCCCAACATAATCACTATTTGTGAAGCCAACCAAATATGACTTTTCTTTCTTCTTGTAGAACAACGCAAATTGAATAGTACCTTGCAAGTACCGAAGGATCCTCTTGGCAGCTAGAAGGTGCTTCTCTGTTGGATTCTCCTTGTATCTGCTAATCAAACTCACAGAATACATTATATCTGGTCTTGTTGCTGTTAAGTACATCAAACTTCCAACAATCTGCTTATAAAGTGTGCTATTAACTCTTTTTCCTGCGTGATCTTTATGTAGCTTCAACCCAAACTCAGTTGGTATACTCACAGAATTGCAATTTTTCATATGAAACTTGTCTAGTATATCTCGAACATATTTTTTTTGAGAAATAAAAATCCCAGCAGCAGTTTGCACCACTTCAATACCAAGAAAATAACGCATCTTTCCTAGATCAGACATATCAAATTCAGCCATCATGAATTCTTTAAATTTTTCAAACATGGCACCATCATTTCCAGTGAATATAAGATCATCTACATATAAGCACACAATGAGTAGTTTCCCTCCATCTCCAATCTTGACATAAAGTGTATGCTCATATGGACATTTTTGAAAACCTTCCTTTAAAAAATATGCATCAATTCGACTATACCAAGCCCGTGGGGCTTGTTTTAATCCATATAGAGCCTTTTTTAATTTATACACTTTATGCTCATCTCCAATCCTGACATAACCAGGAGGTTGATCAATAAATACCTGTTCTTCCAAGTCTCCATGCAAGAATGCCGATTTCACATCTAATTGAAAGATGGGCCATGTATTTTGTGCTGCCAACGCAATGACTAATCTAATTGTATCATGTCTTGCAACAGGAGCAAAAACCTTTTTGTAATCAACTCTAAATTCTTGTTTGTAGCCTTTAGCTACTAAGCGTGCCCTGTATTTGTCAACTTCACCATTTTCCTTCAATTTTGTCTTGTAAACCCACTTGACACCAATTGTCTTGTGCCCTTTTGGAAAATTAGTCAACTCCCAGGTGTTGTTCTTTTCAATAGCTGCTATTTCATCATCCATTGCCTTCCGCCATTTAGAATTTTTAACAGCTTCTTCAAAGACTATAGGGTCACAATCTGAAAATAAAGCAAAATGTGTAAGTGGGTCTTCAGATTGATCAATTCCAGTTACCTCATAATCAGTCATCCATGCGGGTCTTCTCCTAGTGCGTTTTAACTGTTGTTCGTCATCAGCTGATACTGTAGGTGAGCTTTGGTCACATAGTGGACCAATTTGTGCATCAATTTGCTGCTGTACACGCTGCTGCATGTTCTCATCATCCTCATCAGCATCAAAGTTTGCAGGTATTTGTTGTCCTGCTCCACCATTGTTCTCATTCCAAGGCCAGGTTTGTTCTTCGTAAAAAACGACATCGCGACTAATAACAATTTTCTTAGTGTTAGGATTATATAGCTTATAAGCCTTTGATTGACCATTGACACCAAGAAAAATGCATTTTTCTCCCTTATCATCAAGCTTCCTCCTCTTCATATAAGGAATATGAGCATATGCACAACAACCAAAAATTCTGAAGTGATCAACAGCTGGTCTTCGCCCCGCTCCAAGCTTCTTTAGGTGTCATATTTTGAACAGCCAATGTCGGACTTCTATTCAATATATGAATGCTCCATTGAACTGCTTCAGGCCAGAAACTTTTTGCAATGCTACTCCTTGATAAAAGGCTTCGCACCATATTCAGAATTGTGCGATTCTTCCTCTCGCAAACACCGTTTTGTTGAGGTGTATACGCTATTGTAAGTTGCCTTTTAATTCCATGAGTCTCACAAAAATTTACAAATTCATGTGAGTTGTATTCTCCACCACGATCAGTATGAAGAACTCTTATTGAAATGCCCACTTCTTTCTCAACAAGGGCTTTATAATTCTTGAAAACTGTAAAAGCTTCGGACTTCTCTTGTAAAAAATATACCCAAATCTTCCGACTATAATCATCAATGAAGGTAATAAAGTATCTTTTACCTCCATTAGAAGTTGGGTTAATCGGCCCGCAAATGTCGGAATGTATCAGCTCCAAAGCCTGCTTTGCTCTCCATGATTTCCCTTGCGGAAATTGATTGCGATGTTGTTTGCTAACAACACATTCTTCACCAACTTGAGAGGGTATTGTAATTTGAGGAAGACCTATCACCATATTTTTATGTTGTAGAATTTTCAGCCCACCAAAATTCAGATGGCCGTAGCGAAAATGCCATAACCAAGCCTCCTCCTTCATTGTTGCAGAAAGGCATGAATGAGCAGCGTTGTGGAGATACAACGGAAACATACGATTGGCTGTTATGTTTACTTGAGCTATTAAGCCCAATTTTTCATCCTTAATTCTGCAAACACCATCTTTAATAGAGATTTCATATCCCCTTTCTTGAAGCTGACCAACACTAAGCAAATTTGTTCTCAAATTTGGAACAAAAAGGACATTAGAGATAGTTTGAACTAAATTCCTTTTTGTTTGGATTGATACCTGTCCTTTTCCCATTACGGAGACTTTGGAATTATCACCAAACTTCACACTATCGCGGAATGATTCATCCAAATTAGAGAATGCAGATTTGTCTCCACACATATGGTTGCTGTAGCCGGTGTCTAGGTACCACACGTTCTTGTGGGTGTCTTCCTGAGCATGACAAACCATCAATGGAGACACTTCTTCCTCTTCTGCTCCCTTTTCTGCAAAGTTAGCTTGTCCAACACCCTTTTCAGGTAATTTCGTTCGACATTCTGACTGATAATGACCATACCTGTGGCATCTATAGCACTCTATATTAGATTTGTTAGGTCTATGACATGCTGAATAGTGACCACCACGTCCACGACCACGTCCTCTTCCTCTCCAATGAGAATCATTAACCTGAACATCGTCAGATTTTTGGTGTGAATTTTTGTGATGCTTGTTTCCTCTTCCTCTTTCTCGATCTCCTTTGTTTGACGTCGAAGACGAATTGTTGATGACAGCTTGTAGTGCTTGCTCTTCTCTATCTTGATCAACCATTTTTTGTTCATGAACTAACAAAGAACCTTGCAGTTCATAAATTGAAAGTTCATCAAGGTCATTGGATTCTTCAATTGAGCAAACCACATAGTTAAACTTCGGCGTCATCGACCAAAGAATTTTCTCAATCACTGTCACATCCTTAATCTTTTCTCCATTGACGCGTATCTTGTTGACAATTGCCATGGTTCTCGAGAAAAAGGCAGAAACTGACTCTTCTGTATTCATCCGAAGTGTTTCAAACTCCGAACGAAGTGCTTGAAGCTGTTGCCTTCTGGCCCTTGTTGATCCCTGATATTTCTTCTTCATGGAATCCCAAATTCGCTTGAAAGTTTCTTTGATGAGAATGGTTTCCAAGATAGAACGATCAATTGCCTGGAAAAGGTAGTTCTTTGCCTTCAAATCCTTTAGCTTCATTCCTTCGATTTCTGTCCTCCGCATCTCCGACAATACAGTACCAGCCTCTGGTTCTGGTACTTCACCATCAACTACCTGCCAATATTCTTTGGACCTCAGGAAGTTCTCCATTAACATGCTCCAATGGTCATAGTGACCATCAAAGCGAGGAATAGATGGCTGCACAAAATTTTCAGAAGCCATGTATTGAATTGCTGCTGCAATGATAAAGAAGTGTTGCTACTGCACTATCTCTCACTCACTCACTTTTCACTAACTTGCCTCTGATACCACTGTTGGAAGGAAATGATAGATGAAGAAAAATAAATTTAACAGTGAAGGAAGAAGAACAAAGCAGATTGTTGGAAGAAAATACTTATGAACTTGTATTTCAAATGCATAACAAGTAACCTTTAAATAGGCAGTACATTAAATGAAAAACAATAAAATAGCAACTTAACTCCAAAGCTAACTCTTCAAAATCAGCATAATATCACTCCAACAATAAACAAACTAACAAAAGCCTAAAGACTAGGACAAGATATCTGACTCCTAAAAACCCATGCAAAACATAACTTTTATTCAACAATCTCTTTCCAAAATAACACGAGAAGCACCCCTCTGAACAGCCTCTAAGATTCCATCCCCAACAGCCAACGCTTCAGCCAGAATGAATGGGGCATTACCCAGTCTTCTAGAGCCACTCGCAATAATCTCTCCTCTATGGTTTCGGATGATGAATCTAACAGCAGCTTCAGACCCACGTTTGGACCCATCGAAGTTCACCTTCCACCAACCCTCTTCCAGGGGGACCTAGATAACCCATGTATTCATAACTTTGCTCTTGGTAGCCTCCCTAGTAGAGGAGCAATCGAAAAAATCAAGTCTGTTCCTGCACTCCCACTCCAGACACATGGTTCGAACCCTATCGACTGTCTGGACCGGGAGGGACTTCTCACCCCTGAAGATAGCCGAGTTCCTATCCTTTCAAAGACCCCAACAGAGAAGCGCAAAACTTTTTGCATCGTTTCTTCTCCGTCTTGATCTCAGTTCGTCTTCAAT
This sequence comes from Simmondsia chinensis, assembly GCA_018398585.1. NCBI lineage: Eukaryota > Viridiplantae > Streptophyta > Magnoliopsida > Caryophyllales > Simmondsiaceae > Simmondsia > Simmondsia chinensis. The sequence continues at coordinate 40,110,061 of JAGTTD010000005.1, read as the reverse complement.
CCTGTTGTTGGACGGCTATGGTAGTATGCGGTTGAGCAGAATTTTTTTTTTTAAAGATCATTAGCTGAAGTGTACAGACTGGATTGACGTGAAGACGGGCCATTTCTACCACCCGTGACTGTCCGTTGTCCGTTGTTTATATATTTTATTTAGATTTGTAAAAAAAAAAAAAAAAAAAAAAAAAAAGAAAAAAGAAAAATGAAAATGAAAGGAGTTAAAAGAGAGAGAAAGTGGGTCTGCTGAAAAAAACAAGGAAAAGAAATCAGGAGAGGGGGCTGTAGGGAGGAGAAAGACAGCAGAGAGAAAGCGAGGATACAAAGAGGCAACACCACCTCCCATCCCCAAGGTCAGTAAATTAAAAGGTTGGGTTCTCTGAATTCGCATCTTTCTCTAACCCTCTTGTTAATCTAGATCGGTGTTTGCCGAGGATACAGTGAAACTGAGAGGGCAGGGCAGCATCGAATAGAAGTTGTTGATAAGTGGTTGCGATGGAAGGCTGTGGACAAAGCGAGGCAACATTATTCGATGTGATTGTAGTAGGGGGTGGTATCATGGGCAGCTGCTCCGCCTATTACGCAGCCAAGAGAGGCTGCAGAGTCCTCCTCTTAGAGCAATTTGACTTCCTCCACCACCGCGGTTCCTCCCACGGTGAGTCTCGCACCATACGCGCCACCTATCCCGAGCATTACTACACCCCCATGGTGTTGGAGTCCTTTCGTCTCTGGGAGCAGGCCCAGTCCCAGATTGGTTACCGCGTCCTGTACTCCACCACCCAGCTTGACATCGGCCGACATGATGACCTCGCCCTACAGTCCGTCATCCAATCCTGCCGCTCCCATGGCTTCCGTTTCCTGGTCCTCGATCATCACGCCCTGGCCAAGGAGTTCTCCGGTAGGGTTGCCATCCCGGAGGACTGGATCGCGTTGGTCAGCGAACCTGCCGGCGTCATCAAGCCCACCAAGGCCGTTTCCATGTTCCACTCCCTAGCGCTCCAAAACGGTGCTGTCCTCAAGGACAACACCCAGGTCAGTGACATCCAAAGGACCGACCGCAAAGAAGGCGCCATTCTAGTACGCACAAGCAAAGGGCAAAATTTCTATTGTCGGAAATGCGTGGTGACTGCGGGAGCGTGGACTGGGAAGCTGGTGGAGAGGGTCACGGGTCGCACAATACCCATTCAGCCCCTGACGACCACCATAAGCTACTGGAGGATCGAGCAAGGGTACGAAAGGGATTATTCAATAGAAGGGAGTTTTCCGTCATTTGTTAGCTACGGGTGCCCGAATGTATACGGCACACCTGCCTTGGAGTATCCGGGTTTGATAAAGGTAGCGGTGCACGGGGGCAAGACCTGCGACCCTGATAATAGGGTTTGGGGAGAAGCAGGAGGGGTGGGCCTTGAGGCTTTGAGGGAGTGGGTGAGGGAGAGGTTTGGAGGGAGGGTGGATCCAAACGGGCCAGTGGTAAACCAATCGTGCATGTACTCCATGACACCGGATGAGGACTTCGTGATAGACTTCATGGAAGGGGAGTTGGGGAAGGATGTGGTGGTGGCTGGTGGATTTTCAGGCCATGGTTTCAAGATGGGGCCAGTGGTGGGAAGAGTGTTGGTTGACATGGTCCTGGATGGGGTTGCGCCTGGCTTGGACTTGCACTACTTTAGCTTCTCAAGGTTCCACAAAAACCCCAAGGGCAACGTCAAGGATTTTGCTGAGCAAGTTGGGCTATCTTGATTGATTTAAGTATATATATTTTTTTGAACTTGAAATCGAGCTGCTGCTTTCTGTTTACTGTTTTGTAATAGTTCTATTTAGTAATAAAAAACTTGTAGTCTTTGTTGATCCAAAAAAAAAAAAAAAAATGCAAGTATGTTTATTACTGTTATTTTTTTTTAGCATGAACTCTCTTTTAATTGTAGATCTATTTATTATCCCTCCTATGATAGCTTTGTTTCACTTTTACTAAACATTTGTACGTTCTTTATTTATAAAACTCCTAACATGTTTGTTTAGTATCCTGTTTTCTATGTCTTCGATTGCAGCTTGCTACCTCTATCTTTCTTCTTTGGATTTGCTTACCGCATGTCGCTGAATATGTCACACCTCAGGTCGTCTCTTTCCTTTCCTTGCTTGAATTTATTTTTGTCGATTTGCATTGAGGACAATGCAAGGTTTGGGTTTGGGGATGGCAGATGAGAGCGAGCTTCTGTTTGTCCTTTAAAGCTTCATTTGGCTTAAATTAGCTACATTTTTGAAGGCATAAATGAGTATAAGATTGTTTGTGACCCTTATTGTCAACTAGTTATGAGATTTACTTTGATGATTAGAATGTTTATGAGATGAGATTATTGCTGGATCAGACTTTTGAATCCATATTTTTGTCTTTGAACTAGTTAGTGAGATTATTACTTTTCACCCTTAATCTTGTGACATATCATACTGTTTGGGTCGAAATAATGGTAATAACTTTAGGAATATAAATCCACTATTCTACTTCTAACGATGTTGAAATCAATTGTACATTTCTTTATCTTGAGTAACCCCTGAAAAAAAAAGGTGTCTGGTTGGTTCTTGTGGCCCCTGTGTCTCGAGCAAGTAAGCCCGTAGGGGTATCTTAAAACTTGGTATCTTGAGCCAACTGGGTCGGGAGCTGCCGGTCCAAAGCTCGCTATATGGGCCACAGGGAAAGCTTAAGAAGAATCAACTTTATAGTTACTAAAATAGCCTCAAGGACTCCCGCCTACGCAGGGTCTTGGGGGGCGGACCCCCTTCAGGGTGTTAACATGAAGAGAGGTTGTTTCGTAGTGCCCCTAACCTGAGGGTGAGGACTTCCCAGGAGGTCACTTATCCTGATACTACTCTCACCCAAGCATGCTTAACTTCGGAGTTCTCATGGGATCCGGTGACTGCGTGTTGGTGCCCTCTTTGGTAGTTACTAAAATAAGCACTAAAAAAAAGGTATGTGCTAACGGATTAGTTTGTGGATCCTTAAGACTCGAGCCATTAGGTCCATAGGGATCTCTTAAAACCTGGTACCTTGAGCCAACTGGAGCAGGAGCTGCCGGCCAAAAACTCGCTACATGGGTCTAAAGAAGACACACCTAACCGAGTGAAAAAAGGTAAAAAAAAAAAAACAAAAAAAGAAGGGGGGAAAACAAGAGAGAAAAGAGAAGCCTTTTGACTTCACTATTAATTAGCGGTGAAGGGTTGGGATAACTTGTTCCTTTACTTTTTACCTTTATGTTTTCTTAAAGTTGGAGGGTTTTGAAGTAAGACGAAAGATAGAGAAGTTCTAAGATCACTCACTAGTAAAAAGACCTTAATGATGACAACTTAAGTTAGAACTAGTGCAATAATAACGTCACATAAAGATTCACTACTCTCAAGTACACTCTCAAATATGATTGAACAATAATTTTCACAAGTGACCTTTGCGATTAAATGCCTGAATCGACTTTTCCGCCATTATCTAGCTTAAATTGAATCTTGCTTGAGGACAAGCAAGGTGTGGGTTTGTGGATGTTAATGTACTTGATTTTTACATATTTTATTTTCCATTCCTGCCATATATTCGGCCTCTACATGTGTGTTTTTGTTGTAATCTAGGTACATTTTGGCTTAGAGTGCAACGGAGCAAACAAAGGCTGAAAAGTGGAAGATTCAAGCGCAATCGAGGTATAATTGAAGACTACTTTGAGAAACCCGACCACGTGTGCAAAATAAGTACCCATCGGGTCAAAGATTCGGTCAAAAAGAGTCTTTCCTTAGACGCGTGGATCAATTGACCATGCATTAGGAAATAGTCTCGGAAATACAATGACAACCAAAACGATGAAGTGAAAGTGTGTAAGAGGAGAGACAGAAGAGATGAATGAGAATGAAGTTTTTGTTCAAGAACTTTCAACACTTTTAAGTAATCCCTCTCATACAAAGTTCTTTCATTCTTGTGTATTGGTTCAAGTCAAAACAAATCTAATCAAAGGGGGTATTATATATGTTAAGAGTGAAAAGAGACGTCCCCTAAAAGCACCCTAAAATCTGCCCTGTGTGTCGACACATAGATCTACTTCGTGCGCTTTTGTAAGATTGTGTGTCAACACATGGGCTTCATGTGTGGACACAGAAGTCTGCATTTTGGTTCTATAAGATTGTGCGTTGACACACGAGCCCTGTGTGTCGACAAACATCCCATACAAATAAAAAAACACTTCAAACAACATCGGAAAAAATCTCAAATACTGCATTAACAATTCTCATTTTGAAAATACATCAACATTCCCCCACCATTTTCAAAATACAATCATTCTCACATATAATATCTCTAAATTAAAGGAGGCTTTATTATGCATCAATGAGGGTGTCTCACGATTGAACCCCCAGCTAGTGAAGACGCGTTTACAGTTAATCGGATCGAAAATGGTGGACCATGCTTTGAACTATACAACACTTTTGACTAACCGAACACATCAATATGCACAAGATGTACTCCCCGTACACACCCTACAACTCCCAGATTGACACATATATAGCCTCGTGTCCTGTACCCTTCGCGAGTATTTCAGAGCCAAACCTTTTGTCAAAAATCACTCCTTGAAGTGGCCAAACTTCACACTCACTAAGGTGGACCCCCCTGATCATGTCCCTACAACTCGACGTTCAGTAATAATATAAACCCGGGTCCATTAAGAACATACGCTCATTCTCTTAGATTATTTGACGCAAGTAACCAAGCACTTCTCACTGGGCATGGTAAAATTTTCTTTTAGTGCTTGCAGTCACATTGATGATAAGTCTCACTCATTGAACCCGATACCTGACGTCATACCAGGCGTCGAGTTGAGAGCCTATACTGGGTGACTAATAATGACAGGTTTCAACCCCATCCCTTCACTAATTTTTAGAACCAAGTCTCTAGCTAGGCCTTTTGTCAACGGATCCGCTAGATTCTGACTCGTTCTCACGAAGTCTACAGTGATGACACCTTCTCGAATAAGTTGTCTCACAATACTATGTCTTACACCAATGTGCCTGGACTTTCCATTGTACACCTCACTGTACGCTTTTGAAAGCGTAGCCAGACTATCGTGGTAGATAGATATCAGTGAGATCGGATTAGGCCACAAAGGAATCTCATACAAGAGATCCTTTAACCACTCGGCTTCTTTAGCCGCATAAGCAAGAGCTATGAACTCTGCCGCCATTGTAGAATCAGATATACAAATCTGTTTCTTGGAACCCCAAGAAACCGCACCTCCACCAAGCAGAAATACCCATCCGCTTGTGGATGCATGATCTTCCATTTCGGAGATCCAACTGGCATCAGAGTATCCTTCCAAAATAGGAGGATACCCTACACAAGAAATACCATAATTCATGGTACTCTTAAGGTACTTCAATACTCTATACACCGCATGCCATTGCAGTTTACTCGAACTGTTATCTACTTAGTTTTCCCACAGCATAGGCTATATCAGGCCTAGTGCTAGTCATGGCATACGTAAGACATCCAATGACTTGCGCATACTTAGGAGTGCCCACATTCGGTACTAGTTTTACACTAGGGTCCATTGGAGTCGACATTGGTGCACATGCACCATAGTTGAATCTATTCAATACATTTTCAATATAGTGATGTTGTGTCAAGGATATTGCACCACCATTCCTTACAATCATTATGTCGAGGATCACGTCAGCCTCACCCATGTTTTTCATAGCAAAATTCACCGAGAGAAACTGTTTAGTTTTCTCTACCAGTTCCAAATCAGTACCGAAAATTAACATGTCATCGAAATATAAACAGATCATGACCCCTTTGCCATTCTCGAACTTGCTATATAATGAATCTGTTATTTAGAACAACTTGATCAAATTTATGGTGCCATTGCTTCGGGGCTTACTTTAGCCCATACATAGAGCGTATGAGTTTACATATCTTTCTCTCTTGGCCCGGAACAACAAAACCTTCCGATTGTTTTATATACACCTCCTCTTCTAGTTCTCCATTCAGGAATGATGTTTTGACATTCATTTGATGAATCATTAGCTTATAAATGGAGGCAATAGCAATCAAAACTCTTATAGTTGATGTTCTTGCCACTGGGGCATATGTATCAAAGTAGTCTAACCCATATTTTTGAGTAAACCCTTTAGCTACTAATCGGGCTTTGAACTTATCTATAGTTCCATTGACTTTCATCTTCTTCTTGAAGATTCATTTACATCCGATGGGCTTGCTACCTCCTGGAAGATCCACTAATTTCTAGGTATTATTGCCTTGATGGAATCCATATCATCATTTATCACCTCTCACCAAAAGGAGGCATCGTGAGACTTCATAGCCTTATCAAACGTCATGGGGTCTCCCTCCATGACACAACAATATGGAATTACAGGGTCCATATCATTACTCGAGCCTTCTACCAGAAAAGTGTAGAAGTCCGATCCTAAAGATTTCTCTTTCCTCGCTCTCTTACTCCTTCGAAGTTTTAGAGCATTCTTGGGGACTTGTTCCCTCTCATGATGATCAACATCATCATACGATGCTGGAGTTTCAATCTCAACTGGTACATAATCCCTTAGCCTAGGAATAGAGGTAAACCGATTCTCATTAAAAATGGCATCTCTTGATTCTATTATCATATTAACATTGATATAATCATTTGGTTCAATTACATAGAATCGATACGCCTTACTATGCAGCTCATATTCAACAAATATAGTGTCGATGCCTCTCTCACCTAACTTTTACGTTTAGGTTCAGGGATTTTAACGACTACCCTATGCCCCCACTCTTTAAGATAACTCAACTTCGGGGGTCAACTGTTCCAATGTTCATATGAGGTTATTTTACTTTTCTTATTTGGAACTCGATTTAAAATATGACAGGCCGTTAACATGACCTCACCCCAAAACCCATCATTGAGTCCGGAATACGATAACATGGAATTTACCATCTCGGTTCTTTTGGTTCCTTTACTTGATTGGCTTTCTTCTGTAACATTGATTTTCCTAATGTCACCGGGGCGATCCTTGTGGTCATCCTGTAACTTGTAACCTTCCTCAATTCATAAATGGGTAGCCATCTCTTTGATTGACATGTCTTCCTTGTGTTTGAGAGATTTCTTAATATCTCTCCACGAAGGGGGGAGTTTGTCAATCAAATAAGACATGACGATGGTATCATCCATATTCATACTATGTTGTTTAAAGTTATTTAAAATTCTTTCAATTTCATGGAATTGCTCCATGACCGGATGTTCATCAACCATCTTATAATTATTAAACGGACTAACTAAAAATTTCTTACTGGTGGCATCCTCAGCCATGTAGCGTGCCTCTAGAGCGTCCCATAATTCCTTTACGATAGGCACGTTGGAGTAGATGTCAAAGAAGGCATCCGTCATCCTATTCAGTATGTGCCCTCTTCAGATGTAATCATCATTCTCCCGTTTCAACTGGGCTCGTTGCTCGATCAGCATCTCCTCCTCCTCAGTAGCGGGGGTAGGGAATGGTGTATTCAGAACATACACCATATTCAGGGTAGTGATCAGGAAGTGCATCTTCCTTTACCAATGACGAAAATTACCGCCATCAAAACGGTCAAACTTCACAAAATTCGCTATCATTTCTTTCAGTGATGAAGCCATATCAAACCAAGATCACAAAACAAGAATAAGCCTTAAGATTGTTAGCGTAAGCACTTGCAAGAACGGGTATCATAGAGATCTCAAGTGTCAAGGCTGTGTAGTCACTTTCCTTAAGACTTATTTCAACGTAGGAAATAGTATCGGAGATACAACAACAACGAAAACAATGAAGTGAAAGTGTATAAGAGGAGAGATAGAAGAGATGAATGAGAATGAAGTTTTTGTTCAAGAACTTTCAACATTTTTAAGTAATCCCTCTCATACAAAGTTCTTTCGATCTTTTGTATTGATTCAAGTCAAAACAAATTTGATCAAAGGGGGTATTATAAATGTTAAGAGTGAAAAGAGACGTCCCCTAAAAGCATCCCAAAAGAGGCGCCAAAAACCGGAATAAACGGCACAAGTAAATTGTCAAAATCTGCCCTGTGTGTCGACACACATATCTATTCCATGTGCTTCTGTAAGATCGTGTGTTGACACACGGGCTCTGTGTGTCGACACACAACTCTGCATGTTGGTTCTGTAAGATTGTGTGTTGACACACGAGCCCTATGTGTCGACACACATCCCATATAAATAAAAAACACTTTAAATAACATCGGAATAAATTTCAAACACTTCATTAACAATTCTCATTTTGAAAATACATCAATAAGGGCTCTCACCTAAGCGGGGCCTGGAAGGTTGCATGTACGCAGCCTTACCCCTTCAGGGTGTAATCCTGCCAAGAGGCTGTTTCCAAGGATTCCCAATCTTATAGAGTTGGAAACACGAGGACTTCCTAGGAGGTCACCTAACCTAATACTACTCGTCCAAGCACGCTTAACTTCGGAGTTCTAATAGGATCCGATGCATTAGTGTCCGGTAAATGAACTCTATCAATTATCAGAGAGTAACAACTGTAACTCCTGTTATTCATTTTTAAGTTTCACGCATTTTTGTTAGTATCTCTTATTCGTTGATAAGATAAATAAAATCCATATGACCCCATTTGAAGCAACTTATAACATTTAATAAAGTATTGAAAAGCTTTCATCCCACCAATTTTCAAGATTCTTTTGACATCATCATTTGACTAATCGTCCACTTCAAATGAGATAGCCAAATTTTATTATTTTTTAATATTATGTGGTTTTGAATGTTTTTTCTAGTCTTTAGCTAATTCGCCAATAAATAAATATTATAAATAAAAATATATATATATATTTTTTTAACTTGAAACAAAAACGCAATAAAAACATGAAATATACATTTATTCACCAAATAATCATAAAACACATAAATAAATAGTTGGGTTCCACTTCTAACCCCTTTTTTAGGTAGTGAAAATGAACACTATATGCTTATATATATATGTCCTTTAGGGACAGAGCCGAGTGGTCATGATCGCCGGGTGCCAACAAGGTGACCCGGGATCGAATCCCACAAAGCTCAAAATGTGGTGTCCTCTTTGAGGATTTTAAGGGGTTTATCCCCTCCCCCCCTTCCCCAAGGCTTTACCATCATTAAAAAAATAAAAATAAATAAATAAATGCGTATATATATATATATATATATATATATATATATATATATATATATCTTACTAATTATCAAAATACCTCATTGGAGCTCCCATGTGAATTGCATGTGCCAAACTCATCATCCTAACGGGATTTTGCAATACACTAGATGCTATTAAACTTCTCTCCACCCTGATTCTCTGATGTAGGATAAGTAGCCGAAAATTTTATATAGCAATCAGATCGCCATAAACCTAAATGGGTATTTTTCTAACTTCTCATTTTAGGGGGCATTTTCGTAATTTCATATTTTAGGGTATTCTGTAATTTTACTTTTTTAGGGTTTATAGCCTGCTCGTATATACTCGTTATAGTTGTTTGATTCACTCATCAATTTTAGAATATAAAACCCTATTTATTTTTTTCTCTTTTGGTTGATTCTGAGTTTATTCTTTGAATTTTGCGTTTCAGTTCCGCATCAATTGGTACCAAAGCAGAATTTCGCATGGTGTGATGGCCAATCAATTAGGCAACGAAATAAACCCTAATGACGGTGGTTGTTGGGAGGCTGCTCTATGGGCGTCCATTTGATGTAGCGTGTAAGTGAAAAATTTGGAAATGGGAAGATTCAACAGCCTTCCCTTAATTTCTTATTACGAAAATGGTAAGAATAAGGGGAAAATAAGCTATTCAATTTTTCACAACCCGAGAAATGGAGAAAACTTTCGAAACTTTATAATAAAATCTGAAAATTATGAATAGCTAAAAAACCCTAGATTTCTTCTTCTTTAAATACATGAGCTAATTGATTTAGAATACAACAACAGTCCCAGTGCCTTGCGGCTCTCCCGCATAACGTAGGGTCTGGGGGGGTGATGTGCGCAGCTTTACCCATTTCGGCTGCTAATTGATTTAGAATAAAAGACTAAAAAAATAATTATAAATAAAATCTGAAAACTAAAGCTAATCCTATTAGAAATCAAACTCTAATCAAATTCTCCTCGGCCCGGGTCCCGCGTCTCCGGGTACAGCCGCTAAGTCGTACCCGCCAAGTAGCTGCCAAGCCATTAATGGGCTGCATCACCACTGAAGACCAGAGGTGTGAGATTGTTGAGTTTCAAGAGTTATCACGTCGTGCTCTTAGCGTTGACAACATCCCTAATCTTATCCGGCCTACAGGTGATAATCATGTGAGGCAGTTGCCCAAGGCTGTTTAGTCCCAAATCATAATTTTTGTCGTGCTCCTAATCAATGAAACCTTAGTGATAGTGACTCTTCAGATTCAGATAAAGCTTTCAAAGGTGTTGGGCATGGAAGGAGAAGCCCACCCACTCATTATAATCGGAACGAAGGTGGCTATCATATTAAAGCTGAGTTACTTACCTTCAATGGCAACTTAAATATTGAAGATTTTTTAGATTGCCTTTCGGAGGTCGAACATTTCTTTGATATAATACTGGAGAGTTAAACTGGTGGCTTACAAACGAAAGGGTATTGCTTCAATTTGGTAGGACCAGATGCAATAAAGTTGTGACAGGAAGGGAAAATATAAAATGAGGAATTGATGGAAAATGAGTAAGCGGTTGAGGGGAAGTTTTCTCTCACCATATTATAAGCAACATCTATTCCAAATGTATCACAACTGTGCGCGAGGTGACCGCTCCATAGCTAATTATACTATGGAATTTTTGAGACTTAACAGCGAGAAATAACCTATTTGAAACTGAGGTTCAACGAGTCTCGTGATATATTAATGGGCAGAAATTGTCAATTCAAGACAAAATTAGATTGCAAGTATTGTGGACTGTGAATAAAGCATAAAATATGACGTTGAAGGCTGAATTGCAGGAAAAAAAACAGACAAGTTGAATTTCATAAAAGCAATATTGCAGAATCATTCAATCAGTCACTAGCTAAGAGTAAATCACCTGCACTGGCACATACTACCGCGCAAACAAGAGCTGTTACAAATAGGGATCAACCCAAAACTCATAACCTGTATGCCAAACCTGGACCTCTAAAGTGTTACTGAAGTGGACAACCCAGGCACACCTCTAACGTTTGCCTGAGCCGAAAGGTAGTAAACTTAATAGAACACGAGGAAGATGAAGAAGATATACCAGAAAACTAGGATGAGTCTGATTTCCTCAATGGGGTTGAATTGCTGAAGAGGAAGGAGAAAGGATCAGTTGTATTGTGGGGCGAATTATGTATAGTACCAAGCAGGGATCTCCCTCGCAACGGTACAACATCTTTCGGTCTTATTGTACTGTAAACAAGAAGGTCTGCGACCTCGTTTTAGACAGTGGTAGTTGTGAGAATTTCGTGTCAAATTGTCAAGTGGACCACCTGAAGCTATCCACAGAGAAATGCCCAATCCCTTATTCCATCGGGTGGATCAAGAAGGGTTCACAGGTTAAGGTAACTAAATTTGACTCATTTCTATTTTTATTGGCAAGTATTGTTATGATGTAATACACTGTGATGTAGTGGACCTAGATGCAAGTCATGTGTTGTTAGGGGAGATCTTGACAATTTGATGTAAATGTCATTCATAAGGGTTGGGATAGTTTGTATGTATTTAACTAGGGAGTTCATAAGATTGCTATGGTACCAAAAGTGAATGAGTTAGACACGTCAAAAGTGGAGGGCGTTCACTTTTGTCCATAACAACTTTTAAGTATGAGTTTGAGAAGGACCTTAAAGTTTCACAAAAAGGTCCAAGCTGTATAGGCCAATGTTCGACATAAGATGGAAAAGAGGAATGTTAAGTACAAGGCCGCTGCTAACAAGCATCGATGAGAAAAGCTCTTTCATGAAGATGATATGGTAATGGTATTTACGCGCAAGGAGAGATTTCACGTGGGGACGTACAACAAGCTCAAACAGAAAAAGTATAGTCCATTCAAAATTCTGAAGAGGATTAGTGACAATGCCTACTTGGTGGAGCTAACAGAGAGCACGGGAATATCCAAAATTTTCGATGTGACAGATTTGTATGACTATCACCCTTCCGAGCCACCGCTCTACTATTAACTCGGGGGTCGAGTTATTTTCAAGTGGAGGGGACTGATGTAGGATAAGTAGCCAAAGAATTTATGGAGTAACTGGACCGCCAAAAATTCAAACGGGTATTTTTGTAATTTCTCATTTTAGGGGCACCTTTCATAATTTCATCTTTTAGGGTATTTTTGTATTTTTACTTTTTAGGGTTTGTAGTTTGCCCATAAATATTCACTATAATTGTTTTTTGATTCATTCATTAATTTTAGAATACAAAACGCTAGTTATTTTTCTCTTTTGATGGATTCCAAGTTTATTAGTTGAATTTGATGTGCTCGATTCGAATTTTACATTTCTATTCTGCATCAGCCTCGACTACAAATCTTGCAAGATAAGGCATCGTTGAAGTGTCTTGCGTTACTCTGGCCCAATTTCTATGCACAAAAATATAAAAATTGCTGAAGTGCCCTCCATTGAAGAACGTGTAAGATACATGCTAATTACATATCAGAGCCAAATACACTAAAAAGGCCAAAAATATACAATGAATGATTGGGTGAGGTCAATCACGCACAATTCAAATTTAATTTGCCCCTAGCTTTGATGAATTTTTCTTGTTCAAGTTTGTTTCCTTAAATCAAATGCAGCCACAAATATACAAACATATAGTTATATTTTATTATTAAAAATGACTTATTGTCTTTTAATTTTTACTTAATTTTAATTACATGACAAGAGATTAATTTTATAAAAAATAATAATATCGACCATTTCAAACAAAATAAAAGACAAATGACGAAAATGAACAAAACTAAAAATATTTAATATGAACAAACATATAAATAATAGGAACAAATAAAGTAAAAAACACTCTTCATTTTCTTTTGAGTGACATGTTAATCTCGTGCTTCTCTTTCAACACTGCTAAAAAAACAGAAGTCGTATCATTGAAATTTAACACTAATGAATTAATATACATGTAGTAAGAAGTTTTTTTTTTATCTCTTGCACTCTTAATGGTTCTTTTTTTTTTTTTTTTTTTTTTTTTTTGAGAATGGTAAAGACAAAGGAATCAGCTTCAGATCCCCCCTCTAAGCACAGGGCGGCCTGAAGGTTCAGAATGGGAAATAAGGATGAGGGTGTTAGAAGGATCCAAATTTTTGATTAGGAAATCCGATCGTTTATAGCCCTCACCTGCCACAAAGTCTGCAGACCTCTTAGCTTCTCTATACAAATGAGAGAAAGAGAAAAACTGCAGACTTTGACAAATTAACCGAATATCCTCCATGATGGCACGGATCTCACTGGGGCAAGCAAACCTACCCTGAAGGGTTCTGATCAATACCTGATTATCTTCTTTCAAAATAACACGCGAAGCACTCCTCTGAACTGCCTCTAAGATTCCATCTCCAACAGCCAACGCTTCAGCCACAATGATTGGGGCATTACCCCAGTCTTCTAGAGCCACTCGCAATAATCTCTCCTCTATGGTTTTGAATGATGAATCTAGCAGCGGTTTCAGACCCACGTCTGGACCCATCGAAGTTCATCTTCCACCAGTCCTTTTCCAGGGGACCTAGGTAACCCATGTATTCACAACTTTGCTCTTGGTAGCCTCCCTAGTAGAGGAGCAATCGAAAAAATTAAGTCTGTCCCTGCACTCCCACTTCAGACACATGGCCAGGACTTTATTGACTGTTTGGACCGGGAAAGAGTTCTCACCCCTTAAGATAGCCGAGTTCCTATCCTTCCAAAGATCCCAACAGAGAACCGCAAATCTTTCTGCATCATTTCTTTCCCGTCTGGATCTCAGTTCATCTTCAATCCTATAGTTGGAGGGCTATAGTAAAATGTGGTTGAGCAGAAATTTTTTTGTTTTTTTTTAAATCATTAGCTGAAGTGTACAGACTGGATTGACGTGAAGACGGGCCATTTCTACCACCCGTGACTGTCCCTTGTCCGTTGTTTATATATTTTATTTAGATTTGTTATTAAAAAAAAAAAAAAGAAGAAAAAAGAAAAATGAAAATGAAAGGAGTTAAAAGAGAGAGAAAGTGGGTCTTCTGAAAAAAACAAGGAAGAGAAATCAGGAGAGGGGGTTGTAGGGAGGAGAAAGACAGCAGAGAGAAAGCGAGGAGTGAGCGGAAACTTCTTCAGCTCCGATCAATGTCCAAATCTTCTTTAATTAGGATATAATTTTAGTACGTTATTTTTATTGTGCTGATTTTCGTATCCAACAGTTAGATTGTTGTTTCACCTTCTGAGTGTCAGCATTTTATTCAGCCCTAATTTCTGTTCCATTGCAGTGAGATTTTGTTGTTTGAAGAGCATTCTTATAATCTTGTATGCCTCTGGCTTTACCTAAAGAAGACAATAGGTTATACCCACTCCAGATTTGGTGATATTAGACAGTTATGTTCTATTATTGCTTGTGAACTTGTAAATACAAAGAGGCAACACCACCTCCCATCCCCTAGGTCAGTAAATTAAAAGGTTGGGTTCTCAGAATTCGCATCTTTCTCTAACCCTCTTGTTAATATAGATCGGTGTTTGCCGAGGATACAGTGAAACTGAGAGGGCAGGGCGGCATCGAATAGAAGTTGGTGATAAGTGGTTGCGATGGAAGGCTGTGGACAAAGCGAGGCAACATTATTCGATGTGATTGTAGTAGGGGGTGGCATCATGGGCAGCTGCTCCGCCTATTACGCAGCCAAGAGAGGCTGCAGAATCCTCCTCTTAGAGCAGTTTGACTTCCTCCACCACCGCGGTTCCTCCCACGGTGAGTCTCGCACCATACGCGCCACCTATCCCGAGCATTACTACACCCCCATGGCGTTGGAGTCCTTTCGTCTCTGGGAGCAGGCCCAGTCCCAGATTGGCTACCGCGTCCTGTACTCCACCACCCAGCTTGACATCGGCCGACATGATGACCTCGCCCTACAGTCCGTCATCCAATCCTGCCGCTCCTATGGCTTCCGTTTCCGGGTCCTCAACCATCACGCCCTGGCCAAGGAGTTCTCCGGTAGGGTTGCCATCCCGGAGGACTGGATCGCGTTGGTCAGCGAACCTGCCGGCGTCATCAAGCCCACCAAGGCCGTTTCCATGTTCCACTCCCTAGCGCTCCAAAACGGTGCTGTCCTCAAGGACAACACCCAGGTCACTAACATCGAAAGGACCGACGGCGAAGAAGGCGCCATTCTAGTACGCACAAGCAAAGGACAAAATTTCTATTGTCGGAAATGCGTGGTGACTGCGGGAGCGTGGACTGGGAAGCTGGTGGAGAGGGTCACGGGTCGCACAATACCCATTCAGCCCCTGACGACCACCATAAGCTACTGGAGGATCGAGCAAGGGTACGAAAGGGATTATTCAATAGAAGGGAGTTTTCCGTCATTTGCAAGCTACGGGTGCCCGTATGTATACGGCACACCTGCCTTGGAGTATCCGGGTTTGATAAAGGTAGCGGTGCACGGGGGCAAGACCTGCGACCCTGATAATAGGGTTTGGGGAGAAGCAGGAGGGGTGGGCCTTGAGGCTTTGAGGGAGTGGGTGAGGGAGAGGTTTGGAGGGAGGGTGGATCCAAACGGGCCAGTGGTAAACCAATCGTGCATGTACTCCATGACACCGGATGAGGACTTCGTGATAGACTTCATGGAAGGGGAGTTGGGGAAGGATGTGGTGGTGGCTGGTGGATTTTCAGGACATGGTTTCAAGATGGGGCCAGTGGTGGGAAGAGTGTTGGTTGACATGGTCCTGGATGGGGTTGCACCTGGCTTGGACTTGCACTACTTTAGCTTCTCAAGGTTCCACAAAAACCCCAAGGGCAACGTCAAGGATTTTGCCGAGCAAGTTGGGCTATCTTGATTGATTTAAGTATATATTTCTTTTAACTTGAAATCGAGCTGCTGCTTTCTGTTTACTGTTTTGTAATAGTTCTGTTTAGTAATAAAAAAGTTGTAGTCTTTGTTGATCCAAAAAAAAAAAAAAAAAGGTTCTAGTCTTTGCTACGATTTTAGTAATAAGGAGGGGCTGTCGTTTTAGAAGAAAGATATTGGTTTTTGCCTATCTTCTGTGGTTTTTTTAGCCAATGTTGTAATATGCCTTCTTTTGCCATTGTCTTTTAACACAATTGATTTTGTTGGTTATGTACTTTGTGCTCTAATAGCGTAATGATTTGCTTGTCAATATTATATGATATTTGGAGGCTGTCATCCTTTTTCTATTTGGTTATGTACTTTACGTCCACTTTTAAAAAAAGAGAAAATAATTCTAAAAAATATGAATTTATATTTTTTGAAAATAATTTTTATATTTAAAAAGAATATTTTTTTTAAATATTATATTAGTAAAAACTAATGAATGTTAATAATATTAATATTAAGGTATATGATATTAAAAAATTGTAAAAAATTTAAATGTGACTTTAAAAAATTAAATAATTTAGGTACTGTATTTAAAATTTATATAATTTTTAGTAAAAAAGCCTATTTTCTATTGGTTTTTGTCCTTCCTTTTGCCGGCCTCCTCTTATATATATTTGATAGTTCTCCCCTCTCAGACGTACTGCGCCTCCTCTGCTCCTCTGCTCAGCGGGGCGTCGCAGCATTCTTGCTTCGATCAGGTTTATTTTTTCCCTCTCTTTGTTTGTGTAGAATTAGGGTTGAATTTAGGGAGGGATTGTTAGGGTATATCTATAGATTGAGTAAGTTTTGATCTTTGGTGTGAGCTGGGCTTGTGCCGCCGAGGAGTTAATTTCGTAGTTTTGGAGGTGTTTGCAGCGGCACTAGGGTTATGCTTTTGAGGAAGAAGGAGTGGCTGTTAGGGCTAGAGAGAGAGAGAAGGGAAATATATTTGATGCTTTGATACCACGTCAATGAGGCATAACCAATATGATTGCCTATGTATTATATATAAAGGAAAGCCATACACAAGAAAATCACAGTAAAGTCCATAGATAATAGTAAAGTCTATCCTAATAATATCATACTTGATCTTATATTAATATTAAAGATTAGTGTCATAAGCTGGCTTTTTCGACACCAACTCGTGCGGCCTTAGTTACTCGTGAAGCCCAAATGAGTGCTAAGTCAGCCTTTTAATTACCTCGAGCCTATTAGGAGGACAAGAGGTTTAGTAGTGTTTATGAAGTATTTGAGGAAATGAGGCACACAAGAGATTGATGAGGAAAGGGAGATTTTATTACAAGAAGAAGGATTTTTACAAGTATATGAGAGCATTTGAGCTTTGGTGGTTGGATGATGCTTAGGGGCTCTGTACACTTGGGTATTTATAGGCAAAATCACATGTACAAGTGGACAAAAATATCATGGAGGCATGGAGGGAAGGTTGGGCGCCGGTTTTGGCTTCCCTCCCTTCCATTTGAATTGGATTTCCCTCCTTAATTTTAAATACTTGTTTTGGAGGGAATTTTCCCTCTTTGGCCGTCTCCCTTAGGTCTCCCTAGAAGCTTCCTAAACAAGCTTCTCTCTACATAATTCTAGATGATTCTAGGCCATATTAGATACATATATATTTTTACATATCGTCCTATGGACACGCCCCGAAAAGGTTTGCGTCCTTACAAAATCGGACTAAGTACATAAACACATATTCGCAAGAATATTCAAGAAGAGCCTAGAATGATCCGTGGCCTTTCGGAACATTCCGGCCGTACCGTAATAATTAGGCAAAATTTCTATGGAACTTAAGCGGTCCGTGACATCCTCCCCCGCCTAAGCTATTGACGTCCTCGTCAATGTTAGACGGTCTTGTTTGCTTCAGCCGCCGTTCCTCCTTGGTTCGAGCCTTCCCCATCGTTGTCTTCAAGTCTGGAAAGCCCTTCCAATATGTCAGGTACAAAAAGAATTTATTTCGGTTCCTGCCTCGCGAGCCTTGTTCAGCAGGTCCCCTTATCTTGATACTCATGGTTTGTGACCCTTCACAGTCGGTCTCAAACCTTTGCATCTCGACACTTATTTCTTTTTCCAGCGGTTCCCGTGCTGAAGAGTGATGCGTACTCCGGCACATCCCACGCCCTACCGTGGGCAAGGCTTGTGCACCTAAATCGGGCACGTTCCCATGTAACCCGTGCCATCCCGGGCACAAGTTATGTTTGGCCGTGCGCACCTTTGTTCAAATCTTGAGCCTTTATGCGCAACTCGAACGCATTCGAGCTCAAACCAAGCGTCTTTGTGTATAACCCTTGTGTACTCCGATCTAGGTCGTGCACATACCTGAAAAGCTCGTGTGCACTTAATTCTCTGTTTGGCATGTCCATCCCCAAGTCTTGCACACCCGATCTTGAGTCTCGACGATGCCTTCCTTGGTCCTTGGCGCTCCCTCGCACCAAAGTCACCGTTGCTTTAACTTGAACCTTGGTGCGTGCCCGTACCTCGGTCTTTTGGCTTTGGGCCTGTGCCTCGGCACACACAGTACCCTGGGCCTTCTCCTGCATCACGGGGGCCTGTATCTTGATCAACACAGCATCCCGGGCCCGCTTTGGTGTTACCTGGGCCTGTGTCTGTGCTGTCGCAGCACCTTGCGTCTGTGATTGCGCAGCTCCTAGCGTCTGCGTCCTGTCAGGGGCCTGCGCCCGATCCTGGGCAGTCCTTCGTTTACCAGGCCTAACGTAGGCCTCGCCTTCGGAAGCCCTGGGCCTACCAAGCCCATTGTAGGCTTTACTCCCGGGAACCTTATGCACCACTTGTGCTCTGGTCTTGGCATCAAAAGGATGAACCTCCGCCTGGCCTATGGCTTCGGTTCGGATAGCAGCTCGGGCTAGCGCAACACACGCCTGCCCTTGGTCCATGGCATGCCTCCGTGCCACGGTTGGGTTTCGCCCAAACCGTCGTGCTTTCTTTGCAAACTGCATTACCGAGAGTGTCTTACCTTTGCTCTCGGCTTCTCGCCTTAATGGCACCATAGAGGTGTTTTCTCCCGTCGTGATGCATAGAGCGTCAAAGCAAGGTAGAAGCATTGCGCGTACCTTGTCCAAGAACTCCATGCCCAAGACAAGTTTGAAATCATCCATGGGCACGACGGAGAGGTTGATCCTCCCTCTCCAACCTCCAACCTGCATATCGACATCTTGGGCGGTGCCAAGTGCGGGCTTGACACTAGCATTGACGGTCTTTAACCATCCTCCGTCCTTGGTAATGCGGACGGCTAGCCTTCGGGCTTCATCTTCGGAGACAAAGTTATGAGTGGCCCCTGTGTCAACAAGGGCTCGGGTCTCCCGGCCGTTCACCCGTACGGCCGCATACATCAACCCCTTAGATGAGGTCTTGGCAGGTTCGGTCCTTGAGGCAGCATTTAACAATTGGAGGGAACCGATCCGAGTTTCCTCTGAAATCTCGGTCCTCTCTTCATCTATTTTGGAGATGAGGGCATTGAGTGCCTTTCTTTTTGGACACTCTCGAGTTATGTGTGGCCCTTCGCAAAAGAAGCATTTAGGGGTCCAAGGTTCTTTGGGCTTACCCTTGTGACGTCGGTCGTCATTTTTGTAGAAGGGACGCGACTTGTCCTTCGGTCTCTCTCCCCCGCCTTTGCCTTTGTCACTCTTCTTTTCCTTATATTTCGGAGCCTCTCTCCGACATTCTACCAGCATCTCGGCAGCGGAAATTGCAGCAGATAAATCAGAAACGTCTCGGCGCTGCAACTCCTGCTTGGCCCACGTCTGGAGTCCGTCAAGGAAGAAGAATTTCTTGTCTCGCTCGGGTAGATCTGGTATCTCCAAGATAAGTTTTGTGAACTCATCGACATACTCCCGAATTGTGCCCGTATGCTTCAAGCGTCTCAATCAGGTTCGGGCCTCATCCTCTGCATCCTTGGGGTAGAACTGGGAGCGAAGCTCTTGCTTAAACGCATCCCAAGTATCTACGACAAGGGTGCCCCGAGTAATGTCTTCTCTCTTCCTCTTCCACCATAGACTCGCCGAATCCGTCAAGAAGAGTGCCGCGGAGCTGATGCGCTGTGCGTCACCGTACAGGCCAAGGTGATCGAAATACAGCCCCAAGCCGCTCAAGAACCCATTGAGCGCTTTGGCATCACGACGTCCGTCATAGGACTTGGGACGAGGGACATCTACCTTTACGACGTCAGGTGCCGCGCCATGACGATTGGCGACGGCGGCTTTGCATAGGGACAAGTCTTGTGCGCCCTTACTTCGGTCCCGAGCGCGACAAGTCTATCATTCACGCCCTCAATAGCATCCATACGAGCCACCAAAGCATCGAGGCGTGCATCCACCTCTTGTCTTAGCAAGTGCGTGGTAGAGTTGAGCGCCTCAAGCACATCACCCCGAAGATCATCATGTCCTTCTTCCGAGGGTGGGCGTTGGACCTTGGTAACGAGTATGTCCCTTTGTCGGGACAACTCGGCCACGGCCAACTCCACCCGATCCATGCGATCGGCAAGGTCCTTGTTGGACCTCTTTCCTTTCCTCACATGGGCTTCCACATCCGTCAACGTGGACTCTGCCATAGTCACGGCCTCAACACAGTCCCATAACACCAAAACACTACTTTAGAATGTAAGGCACTACTTTGGGCACGGTGGGCACTTCAAACGCACCCTAATGCACTCCAAATCTCCTGCTGGCAGTTCTGCGGCAGTACCCTCGACACTGGGACAGCACCCTCGTCACTGTGACAGCGACAATGTCACAGCTCGGTTTACAATGTCAATGACGTGCCTCGCAAGGCCCAACCTTTGCCTTATCAAGGCCTTCCCCTGGGCACTCAAATGCACGCAAGTCCCACACCTGGGCACGCTCGGGCACTCCGGGGCCTCCAAAAACGTAAACTGGGGGCTGGAATGGACCGGCAGTGGGCCACCCGAAGGGTTTTGTGCACCAACGCAGCAGCCTGGCTCTGATACCAACTGTCACAAGCTGGCTTTTTCGACACCAACTCGTGCGGCCTTAGCTACTCGTGAAGCCCAAACGAGTGCTAAGTCAGCCTTTTAATTACCTTGAGCCTATTAGGAGGACAAGAGGTTTAGTAGTGTTTATGAAGTATTTGAGGAAATGAGGCACACAAGAGATTGATGAGGAAAGGGAGATTTTATTACAAGAAGAAAGATTTTTACAAGTATATGAGAGTATTTGAGCTTTGGTGGTTGGATGATGCTTAGGGGCTATGTACACTTGGGTATTTATAGGCAAAATCACATGTACAAGTGGACAAAAATATCATGGAGGCATGGAGGGAAGGTTGGGCGCCAGTTTTGGCTTCCCTCCCTTCCATTTGAATTGGATTTCTCTCCTTAATTTTAAATACTTGTTTTGGAGGGAATTTTTCCTCTTTGGCCGTCCCCCTTAGGTCTCCCTAGAAGCTTCCTAAACAAGCTTCTCTCTACATAATTCTAGATGATTCTAGGCCATATTAGATACATATATATTTTTACATATCGTCCTATGGACACGCCCCGAAAAGGTTTGCGTCCTTACAAAATCGGTCTAAGTACATAAACACATATTCGCAAGAATATTCAAGAAGAGCCTAGAATGATCCGTGGCCTTCCGGAACATTCCGGCCGTACCGCAATAATTAGGCAAAATTTCTATGGAACTTAAGCGGTCCGTGACATTAGGCTTTAATTCTCTCCATGTCTGGGGTTATATTTGAGGATTATGGCTAAGATTTTGTTGGTCTTTTTGCATTTATATTGAACAATGGAACTCTACGATGATGCGGCCCAAATTGGAAAAAATGTAGTTTAATTTAGAATTAGGTTTTACTTTTACAATTTTACTTTTTTTATATTAATGATATATGCCTGAATGAATATATACGATGGGAGTGGTAGAATAGCCCAATAGGAAGCAGAGAAGCCCGACTTGTGGAGATGGGATAAACTCTTATAAATAAGAGTTAGATTGTACTAGAAGTCAAACAATGAAATCAATAGTTCCTTTCTATCTTTTCTCCATTATCTCTTTAATTTTAGTATTTTAATACTTTATTTTTGTTTATTGATAGCTTTTTAGGGTTGTGGTCCTGTGCACATCTGACCTTCCCAGACCCTGCTTTGGCGCGAGCTCTTGTGGCACTGTGTTTGTTATTATTATTATAGTTATTGATACATGCCTAAATGAATATATGATCCGAGAGTAATAGAGTAGCCTAATAGGAAGTAGATGAGCCCGACTCAGGGAGGCAGGACAAACTCTATTAATAAGAGCGAGTTTGTATTGGAAATCAAGCTATGAAATCAAAAGTTCTATTTTCTTCTTCATTACCGCTTTAATTTATATATTCTACTGTTTTATTTTAGTTTTCAGTCTATTATGATTTTGGTTGATATCAATTAAGATTTAAACCTTTTTATATCTATATTTTGATCCTATTGGGGTTTCTTTCTTTCCTTATACTTACGTCGAGGTCCCTATTTTTGTGTACAAATATATTGCAATGGATGACAAATGATGCTTAAGAGGAAATAAAAATTTGCCCCCTTCCTTTGCGTCTCTTTCTTCTTCCTTGCTACCTCTTTCCCCTAATTTCTCCCCCTTCTTCTCTAATTTTTCTTACCCTACTATAAAAAGAATTTAGTTTGTAACAGTGGTATCAAAGCTTATGTCCTGTCACATTCAAAGTTGACCATGACTTTATTTTCTTGTCGGTGCAGTTACTAGCACGTGAAATTGCTTGGCAGTTCCTCGCTTCAAAATGCTCTCTGCTGACCAGTTAGAGTCTGATAGAGAGAGATACCTGTCCCCCATTTAATTTTGGGGATATCATCTGATAATCCATTGTGATGGAGTTAGAAGACGGTATGACCAACCATGAATTAGTGTTTGGCATTGAAACAGATGAAGAATTAGAGGCAACAGAGGAGGAGGAAGGAGAAGGAGGAGGGCAGGAAGAAGGGGAGGAGGAAGGGGATGATGAGATTGACAATGGAGAGATTGCAGTTGGATTTGAAGCAGATACAAATCCGTTGGATTATGTGAACAATGGTGATTCTTCAGGTGTCCAGCTATATCAACAATTTGAACGTCTTGAATATGAGGCGTTGGCTGACAAGAAGAGGAAGACACTTGCTCTTGATCCAGCAGGGTACTTTTTTTTTTTTTCCCTCCACATAATGAAAATACTGTGCCTTTACTTCTTCTTGTATGACCTTCCATTTGGAATTTTTTAGGTTCGGGAGTGCAATAAAAATTGAGGAATCTAATAAAATTTTAGGTTATTTACATCAATGTGTCTATGCTTTCCTCAATTTGTCAATTTAGCTGATGTGCAACTTATATTATGCCAATTTGGTCTTTGTACAATGTGTCAATTTCGTACTATTGTGGAATTGAAGTTAAGCTAGTGATGAATTTTTACGGTTTGATCATGTAAAGTGCAACTAATCCAATACAAAACCATTCATTGACCTAATTTAAACCCACCGATGACCTAGTTGTTAAAAATTATGATGCCAACTTAACTTTAATTTCACTTTAGGATTAAATGGATACAATGTCAGTTGTACGCGGACTACATTGGTACAATTAAAATTGTAATGACTAAGCTGACATAGATAGCAAAGTACAAGGATGTGTTTTTGGATGTGAGAATATGATGATGGTCTTTTCATTAGAATGTGAAGAAACTTTTGGGTATTGGCACTTAATTTATCTACTGCCACGTGAGTTTTATAGTGTGTTTATTTTTGGCAGCAATTTGTCTTCTAAGAAGTCCAGGCTCGAGGAAACTTCTGGAGCTACCTTTGCAGAAATAATGGAAGCCATGAACTACGGCGTTAGGAGGAGAAGTTCACGGAAGGTAGGTTATGTTTGACCTATTGGGACCACAGTTGCATGAAGCGGGAGCGGTAGTGTAAATGGGAATGGGGGAGCGGGTGGTCATAAAAGTTCTTAACTTTCGGAGTGTGGAGAGATCACTTATATTATTATATATGAGATACATAAAAAAAATTAATGAAGTGTCACTAATTGAGCCATTAAAGCATAAATATGAACACAAAGTCAATGTTAACTAATGACCAAGGAACTTGACTCCAACATGTCCCCAGAATTCAACCATTCTTTAAATTGGTGATATGTAGTGAACAAATCATATAATAAGTGTCTTCTTATCAAAATGATTCCGTGATTTCTTGAATTGTATTTTTGTCGAGTTTGATATGTTTGGAAAATTGAATTTGACTTTGAAATGTCAAATTGTGTTTCCGAGCATGGAAACTTAATATTTAGGAGTTTCTTGCACCTGTGGTTGGTGCTGTTGCTGGAAAAGTAAATGATTGTAATGATTGCTGCACAACTGCTGATAATTTGAGTGGAATTTGCCTAGTGATTGGTAACTTCTTGGAATTTGCAAATAATTCGCTGAATGCACTATTAAGGAGATATATTGAACTTCTGACAGCCATTGGGCATAAGAAAGAGGTCGCTAAAATTAGGTTAGAAGGGATTTCAGAAATTACTTTGATTGGGCATAGCGGTGAAAGGGAATACCAAATTTGACCACATTATGATGGTACATAAGACCTTGTGTTGTTGTGGGGTTTAGATAGGGTGCATGTGTGCACGTGCTTCTCTGCCTGCATGCCTGTGGTAGTCTGCACACATGTTTGGCTGTTGAGATGAATGAATGACCTTCATGGATGCATTATTCTGTACCTTGAAGGATGCTTTATGGCCTGCTTTGCTTCGGTAGAAATCTGTGTTTCCATTTTGATATTATTAAAGTGATATCCAAAAAGAATTGTTAGAGTTGGTGTAGTGGTTAAGTTCTCGATCCCCATATTAGAGGTCTAGGGTTGAAAGCTCATTTCCCTTATTCTGCAAGAGTTGTTCCTATTTAGAGAAAAAAGTTGTACCCTTCTTACTAATGTGAAAAAAAAATTCTGAGGGGAGAATGCGCCACTTTTACAAGGCCCTTGCTGGCTGTAACGGATACATCTTGAATGGAGAGAAATAAAACTGGATAAGTTGTTCCAAAGACTAGTTTTCCAATTGCGAAATTGGAAAATAATTTTTTTAGCTCTCCACATTCTGTTTGAAAAGTTGGAAAATAGTTTTTTGCCATCCATGTTTTCCATAACCCATATATTTATTGTATATTTCATCAATATCTAGTTCACTTCGTGCATATAAATAGACGGTATTTGATATCCAAATTCATAATCCCAAAAAAAAAAATCCCAAAGTGGTATTTGTACTAGAACCGTTGTCCAAATTTTTATAAAGTGCATGTACTCGAACCTTTCATTTTCTGGTCGGTTACTCTAGTTGTTCAGATTGGATTATTGAATTTACGGGCAATACTTATTTCCGTAACTTTTTATCGGAAAATGAGAAAAATGGTGGGAAACATCTTGGAAATTGCTATTAATTTTCCATTCCTTCAAATGGGAAATTGAAAAGAAAAACTAAGGATGAAAAGGAAAACTGAAAATGAAAAATGTAAGCTGTTTTATGTTTCTAATTAGGCCAAAACCCATAACCCCCCCGCTCCCTCCTCTTTCTTTGTGCTATTCTTCTCGGGTGTTTGCTTAATATCTTAATCATTCTACATCGTGCCTTTGTTATGAAGATGGCGCATCTTTGGCATAATAACTTAATTGTTTTTCTGTTATTTACTGTATGCAAAAATGTTTTTGTTCTCGGCTGTGCCCATTTTCTAAACTTCACCAATAGTATTTTCCTTTGCAGACAACTTTGCCTCATAATTTGTATCACATCATGTTATAATGCTATCATGGAGCAAATCTCTTTGAATATATGTGGACTATTTTTTCTTATAATTTGTATGCTTATATTCTTGCTCTACTTTCTGATATCCCTCATTCAGCCCAAGAAGAGAGGAAGGCGAAAGGGATCTAGGAATAAACTTAGCCCTGAAGTCACAAGGGAGCTTGGTGATGCAACTCTTCACTATGCTCATGGTCGTTATGAAGATGTGAGTCTTATGACCTTAATCATTGCCTTTTTCTGTTGTTGAATAGTTCAGTAGTTGAATGATACAATGTTCAATGCTACTACCGTGTGCCTTGATTAGCAATGTCATTTGTGTTTCACAAGATAAAGCTATATGATATATACAACATATTTTGTTGTTCCTTATGCTGCGCTCATGACAGTGTATGTAACACTTGAACATGAAAATAAAGCCCCTAAACTCCCCTAAAACAAGAAGAGGAAAAAATAGGGGAAATAGTAAAGGGCGCTTTCTGTCACTACTTGCAGGTAATGTTATTGCCCATATTCTGCAATTGTTGCCAGTTGCAGCAAAGCATGAGGATCGACCCTTGAATATGCAACATATTGTTACTGATGCATTTGTTCTTAGTTCCTAATGGATGGAATTTTCGGACAGTTTCCCATTTGAATTTTGTTCCTACATTCTGGTACAACTATATTGTATCTATCCATGTATGGCCCTTAATATGCTTATTTGTGCTATGCTTTCATTTTCTTACTTTTCGTATTTGTGTTCCAGATCAGCTACCATAGGTAGCATGGCTTTGTTCGAGCTTCTGAAAAGATTCTCAATTGTTCCAACAACCTGGACAGTCATAGTGTCATGTCTTTGAGGTTCCCAAGTCGTGTAGATGTTCCCACTTTGTCTTTCTGCCACTTATCATCTTGATAGCATCCAATTTGCTATTTTACTTCAGTTTGGATCTAGTGTCATCTCATATATGTCATGTACTATCGTACTCATTACTTTTTTCCTAGGAAGTTCTGCACACCTTGTATATTGACCTTGAATTTGAAACTTGTTGAGTGATCATGATTCCCTTTAGCCGTTGTTTTCTCTTGTTGCCTGCCAAACATTTTTTTTTTCTGACTGAGAATGTACAGGTTCACCTATGTTAGGAAATGTTTAGCTGTCTTTTGATGAGATAGCATTGGTTTTCATTGCAGGCAGTGTAAAATCAATGTTTCACTTAATTTTTTGATATTTCTTTTTACCACCAAATCTGATGTGCCAAAGGGTTGACTTCGAAGGAAAAAACTAGGTGTTTTCGGATACCAAACCTAACTCTGAGGTGAATTGGAACCATGATTTAAATTGCAATCATCATTGCGGTCATGCAGTTGCAAAAATGGGGTGGCATAGCTTAGCGTAATGGATCATGATTGTCGCGCAAAGGTTGTAATGTAACAGGCTAAGCAAATTTCTTGTAGTTAACCATTATTATGTAGTGTAACAGCCATTGTTCAATACCATGATTGAAACGAAAGGGACTGACATTATGGCATGCTACCAGTAATGCTGTAATTTCCGTGTTTTCATCGGCATCACTTTTGTTCATCTTTATGTTTTGCATCCATCACTTCGAGATCCAATTATGTCAAGCATCTGGTTCTTTGTTTCCTTTACTGATTTGACGACTATTATATTTGAGCGTATATTCATTCCTTTGATAAGTTGCACTTTATTCCATTTCATGAATGGTACCATCTTTATTTTTCTCATAGTTTACTATCCTGTCCAACTGTATCCTTCTGCAGGCGATTGGTGTTTTGAATGAGGTGGTTCGACTGGCACCAAATCTGCCTGATCCATATCACACACTTGGTCTTGTTTATGATGCGATAGATAACAGGAAAAAAGCTATGGGTTGCTACATGATTGCTGCATTTTTGAGTCCAAAGAATTCATCACTTTGGAAGCTTCTTGTGACCTGGTCCATGTAAGTATTATAGAAAGTTGTGATTGATTACATGTTGGCACAGTTGTCGATGTCACGAAGCTTAACAAAGTTGCATGCACGAGCTTCTAATATGTGAGCCAGTGTCCCCTTAGAATTGAGTGACTTTAGCAGTTGCCTCCTGTTAATCTGATTATTGGTTCCATAGCCTCATGTGTAGCTTATTGCATATTGCTGATTCTTCTTTTACGACTTGTTACGTTTCTGTAATTACCGTATACCATAGCATGGCTTTGTCCGCAGATGGCAGTTTTAGTTTGTATATTGTGTTCTAGTAACACGTCTAAATCATTAACCTGAAGTATAAGTTGAATGTTGTATGATATAAACACCTACTGCATTCTTGAATCTCAAATCAAGGTGATTATAGGGCATTCTTCAATAGATTTCTTGACTCTTGTTAATCAGCTAATTTTGCCTTTTTGGACTTCCCATATAATATTGCTAGCCATCAAGAGTCTGATTTTCATTTTGATAGGTCTAGTTATGGCTATCCCTATACCTCTTGTGATATAATTTCAGGACCGAAGTGATCTTTAGAACTCCTCACATCTTATGCCTTTATGCAGAGAGCAAGGAAATATTGGTCAGGCATGGTACTGTCTTTCTAAAGCAATAAATGCTGATCCAGGCGATATTACTCTTATACATCAGCGTGCTTCACTCTATGTGGAGATTGGAGATTATCAGAAAGCGGCTGAATCATATGAGCAACTTGTTCAAGTTTGTCCATGTAACATTGAGGCACTAAAGAAAGCAGCAATGGTTCGATCCTTTTCCAGGATTTCTTATTTCTATGTATTTATCCTATACTGGATGCACTTGCATTATCTCAGTATGTGGGTTGTGCTCCTCTTTTTCTTCTCCTTGAACTAGTTTTGCCTAGAATGTGATGCGAATGTCTGTACATGTTATCTATCTGACCCACATTCTTTTCCTCTAAATCTGAAGTTCCCGTTTCCTCCCTACATCTTATTTCTCAGCATTAGGTATCTTCTTCCCTCCATTCACTCATTCTTTTCTTGCATGACATTCATGGACATTGTGCTGCATGATCATTCTGTTCATATTAGTGATGCATTGAAGGGGTCCTTTTTCATTCTCCTTGTTCTAAATTTTTTTTGGTGCTTTGCTCTTTAATTCTGTATTCTTTTCCTCCTGTTTCTCAATGCCTATCATTTTCTCAATCTCTTTGGCAAGTGGTAGAAGGATTTTATAAGCTTATTTACCTTTTGTATTTGGTGTCTCTGCTCCCCACATCCCCACCCAAAGCCAAAAGAACGGGCGTAGTATAAATGAATAAGGCAAGATCTTTTAGTGCGTGGGGATTTATGATAGGGCAATGCTACAAACATTAATTCCTAAGGTATACAAGAGTTAATGAGTGGTACGTATCAATTCGTAGAGGATTACTAGATGATAGACGATATGTGCGATCAAATTTGAGCTCAAATATCTAGTGTTTATTCTTCAAAATGCGGTCAATGTGTTATATGTAAATCAGCACAAGGAAAATGTAGAAAACTTTTACCATATGGTTATTCATATATTTTACTACGGTCTGATGAATTATCTATTGTGGTTGTGTTATTTTTCCAGCTCTACAAAAGATGTGGCAAGTTGGAACGTGCCGTGACCATAGTGGAGGACTATGTTAAAAATCATCCCCCTGAAACTGATTTAAGTATGGTTGATCTGGTGGCTTCTTTATGCATGGAGAACACTGATTACACAAAAGCAGTTCAGCATATAAAGCACGCAAAAGAGCTTTATCATTCTGAAAAGGAATTTCCGTTGTATCTGACAATAAAGGCAGGAATATGTCATGCCTATCTTGGGAACATGGAGAAAGCAGAGGTTTGTTGTTCTTGTATCATTTATAGCCTTGCTGATGAGTTTAATCTGTCACCACGTGATTGCCACTAGATATTCAGCCTGTAGTGTTTGATTACATTCGTTAGCACCTTTGCCATTCTTGATGCAAGCAATTGGCATCCGAAATTGGAACCTTTAGTCTTCCTTCTCCCAGGGTGTGTTAGAACCTCTTTCTTCTTTTCTGTTGATTCAACAAGTCAGGCAAATTGGGTTCAGGTCTTGCCTTGTAGAAAGGATAAATGCAACTGCAGACCCTCCTGTTCTAGCTACTCTTTTCGTTTCTTGACATGCATCTGGTGCGCAGATTGATGTGTTCAAATAATGGATCCGGTTGTAATTTGGAACATTTCATCACCCGCTGCCTAATGAAAACATAGTTGTAGGGTGGGAGTGGGTTGTTAAATCATAATGTTTTATTTAAGGTTAGGAGTATGGGCTGCGCTGATATTAAAAGATATTATTTATTAAAAATTACTAAAATCTCATAAAGTGGAAGTGTTAAATCATAAGGTTTTATTTCTAGGAATCAGCTAAGTTAAACATTTAATTTTAACTGCAAACCTCCAGCTATCTGTATACATTTGTCCTGTGGAGAGCCAAAATGCACTTGTTTCATCTTATGCCCCTTGATTATAGAAAAAAGGATCCACATTTATCCAAAAAAATAAAATAAAATTACTGACAGCATTTGATTTTAGTGTTATGTCTTAGTGCTTCTAATTGACTCTTTCTTGATGTTTTAATATTGCTTTAAGAGTGGGTATTCATGCACTGCATACAATAACAACAACAGCAGCAGCATACCCAGTGCCTCACGGGCTCCCGCATATGCAGGGTCTGTAGGGGGAGTGGGGTGGCATATATGCAGCCTTACCCCTTCAGAGTGCTATCCTAAAGGGAGGCTGTGTTCGAGGTCTCCCAACCCGAGAAGCATAAAAGCATCTAAGCGTAAGAGTACAAAAACAACTGCACAAAGCAAGCAAATAGAAAGCATAGAACAACAAAAGGCAATAAAGCGACAGAACAAAAAGCAACCAACACACAACAAAAATGCATATAATTAAACAGCCATACAAATAAGCCTAGGGGCGCTAGTACTAGTTTAGCTGTGCTTCTTTATCTTAAACGCTATATCAGCTACACCTATGCTAATCCTCCGCTCAGCTCTATCTAGGGCCATCTCCTCATTTAGTTTGAAGTGAGTGAGGTCATGTCGTGATTTACTTAGGTGGTGATCTTTGTCATTTATGACATATAGTTGACCAAGTAAGAGCGTTATTAGAAATTAAGTGACTGAAATTTTTAAAGTTTTTGGGTGGTAAATATTGTCATTTAGAATTACTTTAAGTGACCTAATAGGGTGTTTTTTTGGAATTTGTTGCCCCCCTTTTGCTCACAGGTTGCTACGATGCGATGATGGCATGAATCTCAGGTTGGGGGTCCTCGGAAACAGCCTCTCTTCAGGTTTAACACCCTGAAGGGGGAAGGCTGCGTACATCAACCCCCCAGACCCCGCTTCTGCGGGAGCTCTTGAGGCATTGGGTCTGTTGTTGTTGTTGTTGGTAACGAAATTTTCAAAATTTTCATTTGGGTGACCATAGCTACTTTAAACCAGTTGGATGAAAGTGGAGTTTTTCATATGGGTCGGGTGGTGGAATATTCCAAATTTTTATTTAGGTAACCGACTTGGCCTTTTTATGCCATCTAGGGGCTTCTTTCTTCTCAATGTTATGCCATCTAGGGGCTTCTTTCTTCTCAATGTTATGTATTGCTTTCACTGGTTTTACATTTTAACACAAAACTAATCTGTGATCTTTTCATGGACTCTTTTCTTTTCTTTTCCCCCAGACCAAGTCCTGCTGTCAAGTTAGTCGATACCTAAGTGTTATCTTCATATACAATATATAACTCACGGGAACAAAAATCTTCTTAGAGTCTATGTTCTCAGGCAATTATGTAGGTTTGATTGGTGAACCTGGTTTCTTTTAAGAAGTCTCACTTGTGATACTTGGAGACAATGGCAAGAGCATACTAATTTTGTCAGTATGGTTTCCGATTTGGCTTTTTGAGGATATCTTATCCTATTTCCTCATAGAAGTCTGAAAAGTATTTGTGCATTTGTACTCTTCTGTTCCACCTTTAGCAAGTTATTCTGTAGATTTAATTTCGGACACATAGTTGCTTCATTATTTTATTGGATTGCTCTGCTTTCTTATGCCTTTACTGCTGATGAAACCTTTCAATTGCTTGCAGAGTTCTTTCAGTTGTTTGGAACAGGCAAATGGTAATGATCACATGGACCTGGTTATGAGTGTAGCAGACTCTTTCATGAGTCTTCAGTACTATGAGTCCGCATTAAAGTATTATCTGAAGTTAGAAGGAAATGCCTCGCACAATGTACGTTTTCTTACTATACGACAAATATTGTCTTTTAATACCGTGAAGGTTTTATGCATCAACATGTTGACTAGAGTGAGAAAATGAGCCTTTTTTCTTGTCAATATTTTCTAGTATCTCTTTTTAGTTATTCTTTCTATAACAACGTTGCAGTAACTATCCTCTAGTTTCTCAGCTGTGGAAGCTATTGATCTAGTTGATGCATTATAGTTGTCATGTTATTTTCACTGCACAATGACGGTCGCAATCTTGAACTTCATGGATTCTTCCCTAGCCTTTCATCACCTACTTATGGTGAGCGAGAAATTTTACTAGCGAATCATGCATATTTCTGGAGGCACCCCATTCGATGCAAAGTTCAACTGAAGTATAACTTTGAGGTAGCAATATAGGAAGATGGAATTTGATAAGGTTATGAGGTCACAATCATGTCTGGAGTGATCTACTGGGTTAATAGTCCTAATTAGGTCATCTGAGCCAATGGATAGAAGATATAGTACAAGCAATGAAGCCAGCATGGCTCTGTACTGCAGATGTCACTTCTCTTCCTTGTAAGGTGTAAGATCCAAGATTCTTTTATAAATGTTGGTTGATGGTTCACTTAAGGCTTATCTACTTCGAGAGAGGTTCTATATGCGATCAATACATTGACACTGACTACCCCACCCCTGAATATCCTTTTCCACATATTCTTCAGGAAGTTCAGCCACTTGCTGCCTGAGCTTGTTCAGGAAAAAGCATTGTTGATAAGCGTTGGAATGCTGCAGAACTTCAGGCGTAGTTCCTCTGACTAGCTTAACTTCTGTTCTGGCTTTCTATAGTTTCCTGGAGCAATCTGCTGGCATATGCATCTCAAAGAAGATTTATATTGATAGAAATAGCACGCATCCGCCAGTGGCAATCTTTTGTGGATGGCTCCTTTGTCCTTAGTAGCTGTGTCCTATTGCAATTTGCCAAATGCAGCATGGCTCCATGAGTCAATGTCAATAGTACCTTTGACCCAATTCCCCTCTCTCCGTTGAGTTTTTGGGTCTGCACTGCAGACCTGATCATATTTCTAAATGGGTTGAAGAAACCTCTACAAACAATTTCTGTGCTTGTAACATGATTTTAGTTAGGAACATAAAAGAACCGCAGTGGACTAGGAAACGCGCAAAAGGCCTGAATTAATTAGCCGCAACATGCCAGCATATACTAGAACATTGTCTGCACCTCATTCTGTTTTTCTACTTCCTATATGACATTAAAGTTGTCTTTCTATATGAGCAGTGTATAAAAAAGCGCACCTAAGGCGCACCTAGGCACTGAGGCGAGGTGATTGGCCTCGCATGCCTTAGCGTGCTTTTGTGTTGTCGGCCCAATTTTCCATAAATTAAAAAAGTTATTTCTGTTATTTGTTTACTATGTGGGCAAAACATGGATCATTACTCGTTGACTTCTCGATACTGCTAACCCTAAAAGAAGAAGATAAAGGGAAAAGAAGAAGAAAGGGAAATTGTTTTGATGTGATGAAAGTGGAAGAGAATGATATTAGTGCCATGTTCTTTTTTGTGGATTTAATAGTACCTTGCTATTTTTGTTAAAAGCTTATGCTGATGATATATACAAAATATCAATATCTTTTAGATGTTAAATTAGAGCTTCCATATTACACACTTTATTGACTTTATAGTTTATTTTCATAATATATATTATAAATATAGAATATGCATGTAAATTACAAAAATATGCATCTCACTTTGCTAAGGTGCGCGCCTTTGCATTGCGCCTAGGCCCTAGGACCCCTTATCGTCTCAGTGCACCTTATGCCTTTCATGCACTGTACATGAGAGAGGAATACTGGATGTCTGATCGGTAAATCCTCTTCAAAATACTGTAGCTCAACAATATTTAGCGCCCTATTTTCTTTTTAATGCAATTTCTGTTTTTTTGGGGCAGAATTTCTGAGTAGAATATTGTTTTTTTTTTTTCTTTTTCTGTTCTTTACAGGGCATTTTGACTTTGAAGATTGCTCAATGTTACTCTGCTTCAAATAAAGCACCATTCGCAATTCGATCCTTCTATAAAGGTTGGTTGTTATTGAGTAGAATTCTTGTCGTACACACTTATCTTTCTTTTGCTCTAGTTAGTAGGCTTCATTTAGATTTGGAAGGAGCTTCACCTGCATTGCCAATTGCGACGGGCCTGATCATGGAAGTTTGCTCTTCGTTTGTAGCCCATGGACATTTGAGCTATCAATCAAACCAACCAGCTTAGGGACGAGGGCGTTCCGCATCAGAGGGAGAGGGGGAAGATAGGGATCATAGAGCAGAGTGGAAAAACACTGCTAAATTCATGATATTGGAGCTTCTATTTGCTTCTTACCTTGAGAAAGTTTGGCCAAAGTACCTGATATGATAATGACTTGGACTTATTATTAACCTGATAGCCAGTATCTTCCCTATTTTCAAGCGCTTACACTGCAAGAGTATGGTAAAAGGGGTTGATTGAGCCCTGATGAGACACCACGATTTGTGTTTTAGACAGCCTTTGTTAGTTGAAACTTGTGCACATTGAGAGCCCATATCACCTTAAGCATAAAGGCGCGCAATAGTGTGCAAAGAAGTGAATGAGTAAAATTTAAG
Source organism: Simmondsia chinensis (assembly GCA_018398585.1). Lineage (NCBI taxonomy): Eukaryota > Viridiplantae > Streptophyta > Magnoliopsida > Caryophyllales > Simmondsiaceae > Simmondsia > Simmondsia chinensis. The sequence goes on along the minus strand of JAGTTD010000005.1, from coordinate 40,075,343 downwards.
TACTTGTCAATGAGAAACTAGGTCGTATCACCTATATATGTTCTAGCAATTTAGTACCCGTTTATTGTGCTGCGGATGAGAAACAAGCTATTTTTAATAGGAAAAATCACTTAATTAAGTTTGTCTTGGTGTTTGGCCAATATGTAAAAGCTCTTCTAGATGACCAGCAAAATCTATTTGTCTGCTATTGGATAGAAGTAGGAAAATAGTGTGATATTGGACATGGAGAACTTGAAATATGAGATTTATGAAGATATTTGGGTAAAAGGGTTTAAATATATTTGTAACTTTTTAAATTTCCTAAATATTTGTTTACTTTTTAGTATTTGTTTGATTTATACTAGATTTAGATTATTCAAGATTATCTTTTGTGTTTTACTAGGTTAAGATTATGCCTTTTAAGATTCTGATTATCTTTATTTCCTAGTTACGTTAGATTTATGTTTCTTTGAAATTTCATTTATCTTTTCGGATTTAGGATACCTACTTTGTACATAGGGCCCTTGTGTACCTTATGGAGCTGATCTTTGAATGAATTGAATCTAAGAGTATTAATTAATTTGGAATTAGTTTAGTTTTCCCTCGTGCTATATCTCACTGCTTCTCAATTGATGCAGAATTAAAAGCGGGGAGGGAGGGAGGGAGGGAGGGAGGGAGAGAGAGAGAGTGCCCTTTGTCATAATTTGCAATTTTTAAAAAAAATATTACTCCTTCCCAAAAAATGTCCTTTGTAATAATTGAAAAAGTGATTATGGAAAAGGTAATAATTTCCCAGTATTTGCAATTTTTAAAAAAAATATTATTCCTTCCCAAAAACAGCTACTCAATTTTCTTCCTCGAATAACCTAGCTCTGTTGCCCACTTTCCTATTTGGGGAGATTTTAGTTCTGGCTTTCTCATCTTATCCTTCACTTGAAACTTCATTCACATGCTAATATTACCTTAACACAAAAAGATCAGTTACATCATTCGTTAAACATCACATCTCATTAAGTATGATAACTATTTAGGATGAGAGGAGCGATAGGGTAATTAATTGGCTAATGTGAGAAATGTTGAATCATGAATATACCAAGAGGGATAAGATTCTGCTGAAGATAATAACGTGGGATATAAGCACAGGTGAATCAAGCACATGCTGTGGTTAAATACAAGTAGCAATCGACCATCAGATGCTGTCATCTAGACTTTTGTTTGTCTTACTGTAGAACACACAGAAAAGTTATGATGGTGGTAACGGGTGCTTGAATGTCCATCATTGGATGGATTGGCCGGCAGTAGTGTTCTGTCCTGGAAACATGGACAAGAAGAGAGGGACCATCTTAATATTCCATTTTCAGGTCTTTTTCGTCTGGATCCCGCTCCATTTTTAGCGTGTCATCCATTGTGTCTAAGTTCCCCTGCCGCCACCTGAAAAAGCTTAGTGGACCAAGTCTTTTGTTGATTGAAATGACTTCAAGATATGTAGCCATTTTGTTTTGGTTTCTAGAATTGTGCAGTTATACTTTATTGGTGCTGGTGTATGTATTTGCAACTGCTTGGATTCATCAATGCCTTTTTGCTTAATGCTTTCTGGTTCATTGGACTTCTCAGGCTTAACACTTCTTCTTGTCATCCCTTAGGCTTTCTTCCTTCATGTTGGGAAAATAAATACCATACCTGCCCCATACCATTCAATTTGTCTTATTTCCCTTGGTGGACCTCCCTATGGCTTTTCATTTTGGGAATAAAAGAAGTCATTCCAAGCTTATCAAATTATGAATAATCATGGGTAACTTAATAAAATAATGGACGTCAAATATGAACAGCCTGCATTTGTAATTGGACGAAGCACTTGTTTTTTTCACTTTATTTATCCTGGATGCTGTTTGTGGTAATCTGGATTTTGCCCTTTTGGAACTCTATACACACTTTACTCTAGCTAGAGGGATAAAATGCGGTGGGAACTTGCTATCAGGCTAGGGATTCTTGAATTTTTTAGAAGATCTGTTGCTAGATCCAAGCATTCTATCAGGGTGTCATTTTTCAGTAACTCGAAAGGCTTCTATAGATCGTATCCTCTGGATAATTTGCAGGGAAGGCAATTGGTTTAGCTTAATCTATGCTATGTGTGCCAGAGCTTCAAGAGGGTTATATGCCTTTTTTTGTCGCACTTCATGTATACCAGATTTTTGTGAGAGTTAGCCTCACTTCTTGGGTATTTTGTGGGTTTCGAATCATCCAGTGTAGGCAGAGCTTGGTGATTGGCAGGGTTTATCTGGTATAAAATGCAAGGAGAAGGAGGCTAGTCTTATTCCGTGAGCCGCTTTATGGTTGTTTGGAAAGAAAGAACCAAAGGATCTTTAAGAGCATGAGACTGGTTTGCAGAGCATCAAGGATTCTTGGGTTAAAAATTCTTTCGTCCGGAAAATAAGGGGAATTGCTCTTCTATTTGGATTGTGTTGCTCAGCTTCCCCATTTTTGCTGTTTGTTGAATTCTTCGTTTTCTGATTCAAAAAATTAGTGTAGCTCAACTTTTTAATTTTCAAGATTTACATCCATTTACTTTTTGCGGGTTGTAGAACTGCTTTACAGGAAAGAGTTGGCCCCAACAATAGCTAGCGGGATGCTTTCAGAAAAGTTTGAAATAATTGGATCACATGAGTTATTGATGTGATGATGCATCAATTTATAAGCTGTAGTTGACTCAATTCTTGATATCATACTTTTCTGAAGTGTGATGACTTTACTACTGTGCCCCAAATTTATCTATTATGCATATATTCTGAAAATTTGAACTTGATCGTTGTTATGCATCTGATACCGTTGAATACAATATGGTATACCCTTCAGATATTTACTGTTTTGTGGTTGATTTATCTCTCATTTCAGTCTTACAAGCACATGAAGATGATGTTGACACCCGTTTGACTCTAGCTTCTCTTCTCCTTGAGGAACAAAAAGGAGATGAAGCCATTGCATTGCTCTCACCGCCAGAAAATTCAGGTAGTGTAAATTTTATGCTATCCTTTGTGCTAGAGCCTTCACGGATTGATGTTGTCTACATTTGAATTTGAATTCATGTGTCTAGTGCCAGGGTCATCAATTGACACAGATGTAGATAGACCTGATCCGTGGTGGCTTAATGCGAAAGTAAAACTAAAGTTATCCTATATTTATAGAACGAAAGGAATGCTTGGTGGCTTTGTTGACGCAATTTTCCCTCTCGTCCATGAATCCCTGACAGTTGAGGCTATGTCTCAGAAGGTAATCTTTGGGCAATTTTTATCTCCTTATTTTGTAGCCATGCCTAAGTCAACATTTTAAAATATGCATATGCATGCATCAAAGCTGTCGTCAGTTTTTCGAGCTTTTAATAATTGGCCAGTGGTATAAAATGAATGATAGATTGATTGTTTTAGAGCATATCTTTCTAACCTTAATATGACATTTCTGGTTCAGATACTATTGTGAAAATAATACATTTGTGGAAAATTCCACTGTTTTTCTCTAAAGATGGTGTGATACATGCTACATGGACTACCTCTGCTTGCAGCTACGAAAATAGCACAGAATAGCATATTTGTGGTGGTTTCTCTACAGATGGTGTGTTTCATACTAGCACAACTTCTGACCTTTCATTTCATTTGGATCTTCAACTTGCTAACACAATGCACCACACTATTGAATGATGAATCTCACGTATAGAATTTACAAAGATATGGTAGTATACTATCTTGCATTTTTCACGTAAGTAGTTATGTACATACATACATACATACATACATATATATCTTTTCTAAATCTACTTTGATGTTTTCTCAGGTGAAGCAGAGAAAGAGGCTCTCAGTGAGCGTGCTTTCAGAACGAGTTAAAGTTCTAGATGAAAATCAAACTGATTCTGTATTCGGCAGTTTTAGGAGACCCGCTTCCAAAAATGATCTGTGAGTAATTCATGCTTACCCTTTCCGTTTAACATCCTTGAGGTTAGGTTCTCTGACTTTTGGAAGTTATATGCTCCTGGGAATTTGAGAGGAATGACATGATCAATGTGCTCAGCGGAAGAAAAAAATATGGGTAGAAAGAAATGAGATATGAGGGGCATACAGAGGATCAAAAATATGAAAGTTTGATAAAATAGAGCTCCAAGTTTTAGTTTATCTAGAGAAGACATTTCCTAAGGGCTTCATTACAAGGAATTGGTAACAAGCCAAGAAGACAGCTCCCATGGATGGTGGCACTGTGTAGCAAACTTTTGAAATTGTGTAACTGTAGCATGATCATTCGAAGTAAAATTATGTGAGAAATGATAGCGACTCAAAGGGAAGGATTAGATGACTGTCTGAGGGAGGTACAAGTAAAATTAAGGTGGTGTTTTGAATGTTGATGAGACAAAGCTGTTCCATCTTTTTGAGAGATTTTTGGAAGACATCTGTTTCATATTTGTCAGCCAATGAATTGGAAATCTGTAATTCATATACAATGGAGAAAGGAATTCTTATATATGCTGCCACTACCCTACATGCTCTCTGGCCATCCTTGCTTCCAGTTGGCCTTAACTCACATTGGGTTGTTTTAAGATTTTCATAATTTGATTGTCTTGTGGCATTATTTATGCACTTATTGCAGGGTTTGATTTTCGGTTTGCTTAGGCTGTGTCATTGGTCTTATTTGAGAAATTATTTCTTGTTTTAACACATCTGAAGAAATAATGCTAAAAGAAGATGATATCTTAAGAAAGGTGTTTGGTGAAGGTAAAGAAAGTTAAAAAATTGAATGGGCCCTGCAGATTCTTTCTGTGTGGGGGATATTTTGAAATAATGAATGAGGGGCAAATGGTTCACATAGGATTTTATGAAAATGTGGACAATTATGATTTGTATGTAAGATCTTCAAGAAAGCTGGAAGTGAAACACATTTTATTTTGAAGTTGTCTTAGAATAGGACACAAGAAAATTAGACGTTGAAGCTGAGCCTTTGTGAATGATTTTCTTATCCAAAAGGGTGATATGAGTTGATTTTGTTCATGCTTCGGTACAGGTTGAAGGCCAACCGAGCTAGGAAGTTGCTTGAAAAGAGAGCGACATCAAAAGAAGAGAAGAAGGCTGCTGCATTGGCTGCTGGTCATGATTGGGGAAGTGATGAATCAGATGAAGAAATGCCTGTAACTTCTTCTCTATAATTTCTCATATTGCATCTTCATTCTTACCCTACAATATGGGTCTGTGAAGTGATTGTTTCACGTTTTATGCTTTCTTGGATGGCTTCAGCAACAATCATTGAGGCAGCCTCCACTCCCAGATCTTTTGAAGGATGAAGAACATTATCGCCTCATCATGGATGTTAGTCTTTCTACTTTATCTCTTAAGTTTTATTCCTAAGCTCTTGCGTTGACGTGTTTTATTCCTTTCTATCATTCTCTGTTAATGGTTTTCCTGTTTTGTTATGGCAATATTCTATGCTGCATTCTTATTTCATGAGGACATATGGCATAGAGATCAGGAATCATAGTTCACTCAATTTTTTGTTGCTTACTTTTGTTTAAAGCTACCTTTATTGCATCAATTTTACAAGATTTATGAATTTTCTCTAGAAGTATTCTTCCTCTTGATGCTCACTTTTCCCAAAATTGCACTGTTTTTGCTCATCCCTTATCCTTGCTTGTTTGGGGAGGCAATGAGAGTTCTGCCTGATCCGAGCTTGCTGCTTTCTACTAGGTTTGATTAGATCTTTATGGGGAAGGCTTTCACTATATTTGCATCTTCCTGTCCAGCAATGAAGTCGGGTGGTTGGGCCTGCTGGTGGTGCTGTGATTATATGGATGTTTGTTTGTTTTCAACATTATTAGCATAGTAAGGAGTGTGTGTATATCCAGTGATTCCTAAATTTAATTATGTATAGGCTCGAATGACTTATTTTCCGTTTTCTTGTCAGTTATGTTCAGCCTTGACATCTTTGCGAAGGTACAGTGATGCACTGGAAATTCTGAAGCTCACTTTGAGGCTAGCTTACAGGACATTGCCAGCTGAGAGAAAGGAGGAACTTCATTCTCTTGGTGCCCGTAAGTATCGATGACCATCTTTTGCAGAAAGGACGTCTTTTTTCTCAGCCATAATTCCCAGTTAGAATTTTAAGTCACTTGTCAGCCATTGCTCCGCTTATTTTTGTGAATTCACCACCAATCATATGAACCTTTCTTTTTTCCCTTTTGCTGTTGCAGAAATAGCATTGAATATCACTGATCCTTCCGATGGGTTTGACTATGTACGCTATGCCGTTCAGCAACGTCCACATAGTATTGCTGCCTGGAATTGCTACTACAAGTTAATTTTAAGGCATGTAAGATACACTTTATTTTCTGAAATGACCTATCCTGTTTTTTGAATAGATTATTATGTAGTTGTGAATGCTCTCTAATTTTTGGTTTGGTTTTGTCAAATGATTAGTTTCCCTTGAGCTTCTCAAGACTGCTATAAAGATATATTACATGTGCTTTATATATGACTAAGTGATTGTAAAATATATTGTTTGCGTGGAGTGACTTAGTATCAGGCATGTTGAGTTCAAGTCTTTTCACTCTATTGCTTGCACAATCATTACTCGGAGAAAAGAAACCAAAAATGATAGCATGTCTGAGTGAAATCACAATCATTTACGGTTTCGAAAGTAATTGCCCTGCAACTAAAGATACTGATGGAACTTCTGGCCCTCAGATGAATTGCTTGTTCATTGAGTTTGACAGCAATGCAACAGCACTAGGATTGCCTATAGATTCTTGCGTGGAACTGAATCTGTCAGTGGCAAAATTGGACGTTGTACAAAAATGAAGTTAGAACTTTGTCTTTTATGTGTCTCAGATGCACATGCTTTCTGTATTAGGAGACTATACGCCCCCTCCCAATAATCTATTATACTGACGTAGAAAAATATAAGTTTGTGAATCCAGTGAAGGTTTGCACGACTTTTCTCAGCTAGATAGTATGAACAATTCAGTGCGTCTCCCCTGTGGTCTGAATGCTCCTGTCATCACTTGCATCCTTTGATTATGATTTCTTTCTTCATTTTGTGATGTGCTCAACTTTGTGTAGATTAGAGAATCGACTATCAAAGCATAACAAGTTCTTGCATCATATGCGAGTTGAGCATAAAGATTTAGTACCACCCATGATTATTTCTGGAAATCAGTTTACAATGATCAGTCAGCACCAAGCAGCTGCAAGAGAATATTTGGAGGCTTACAAACTGATGCCCGAAAACCCATTGATCAATTTATGCGTGGGTACGGTATTATGTCTCAACTTTGAGTATGCTTAAAAACCAAAACACGAGTCCAATTTCCATTTCTGTTTGTGCCTGTAGGTACTGCCTTGATCAATTTAGCCCTTGGACATCGTCTTCAGAACAAGCATCAGTGTGTTGCTCAAGGATTGGCATTCCTCCACAACAATCTGCGTCTCTGTGGAGACAATCAGGTATTCCTTCTGTTGATGATGTTGTCATTAAGTTACGTGCTGATAGAAGAGTAGAAGACAATAGAAAAATAGCATAATGCTGAAGATTAATTTGTAGCTAGACCTTGCATCCTGATTTTCGTCGTGAAGTTTTTTCTCTCTTTTTTTTGGTAGAAATATGTTATGAAGTCAGTCTGTTTGAAAAGTGTTGGTTAAAAACCAAAATTGTGTACATCTATGGCTAGTCTGTTAAATTCCTGCATGCAGGATCATAATTCAGGCATATATTTACCCGAAGGGTAAGATAATGAATGCACTTTCCAGTGAAAATGTAGGAGGCAGCAGAGGTTGATGTGAGGCCAGAGGAAGCTACAATTCTTAGATAGACTACTTAAAATGTCAGAATCATGCAAAGAGATGTGAAAGATGCAGGCTAGTCCATTTCCTTATATGCAAAGTAGTAACTACATTCCCCAAATTTTGCAGGAAGCCTTATATAATATTGCTCGGGCATACCATCATGTGGGACTTTTCTCTCTGGCTGCATTTTATTACGAGAAAGTTCTGGCAATCCCGCAGAAGGATTGTCCCTCGCCAAACCTTCGCAGAGAAGCAGCTTATAACTTGCACCTGATCTACAAGAAGAGCGGTGCAGTCGATCTTGCTAGGCAAATCTTGAAAGACTATTGTAATTTGTGAGATCGATCTGTACAACTACTCGATGACAGTGACCAAGTGTAGATTCGCAAATTTCTTCTCCCTCCTAGTTCCGCAGTGTCCCTTGCAATCTGGTTCTAGCAGCTTACCGTGAGAAGAACATTCCTGTTTTGATGTTGATAGTTCACACGATGCCTCGCATAAACAGATGAAGAAAATATGTTGCCGTTCAAATATGTTAGAAACTTTCCCTCCTTGTGCATTCACATAATGCTTCCAAGTACTTTAAATGTTTTGAAACTGTTGTATCTGACTGTTGGGATTCGCAATGCAAGTCATTTGTGCTCCCTAAAAAATGAAAAACCGTAACGGCAATTTAAGGAGAGCTGTTCTGTACAATATAAAGCTTGATGTGCATGGGCTTAGCAAATGTTGTCCATGGTAGCAATAGCCGTGCTGTTCTATACACTGCTGGAACATTGCGCTCTCATACACAAATTTCTTTGACTCTTGGAAAACTCGAGTAACTGAAAGATTGGAGATCAAATAAAATAAAAAGTACTTTCAGTGAGGGCATTATCACTATAGTTGAAGTTGGATTCTATAATTTAATTTTCCATCTTTCCCTCAGCAATAGGCAACTCACTGTCACCGACAGAAGTTGCATTATCGAAACTGACAGTATATGATATCACACTGTTAATTGTGGAGACTGTCTTCTAGTAACAGCCATAATCATGGCCATATATTTATCAGAGCTTGTGTTGATGATGACTGTTCATATTCCAGTTTTGATAACAAAAAGCAGGAAATAGAAATAAGATGAAAATATATGCCTTGCAGTTTTGATAACAAAATCTTCATATCGACATAATTTAGTGGATAATTGCTGGTGAAAATTTTACGTTTCTCTAAGTTATTCATTCATAAAAATATAAATCGGTAAAACAAATCTAAACGAACAAAAGAAGAAAAGAGACATCAATTTATTGCAGTAGAAAAGTATTCTTTTCAAGACATAAATAACCCAATAGGAAAAATGCATCAAAAGTTGTGTTTAATTTAGATGACAAAGCTAAATTTGAACGAAAAGCGAAAACAAGAGAGAAAAAGAAATAACTACATAGAAATTAATTTACATAGGAAACCCCGAAAATGAGGGAAAAAACACGGGAGTGTAGAAAACCTTTACTATGTTCTAAAGAAAGATGATAAGCTTGCATGAAATATTAAAACAAATATTTGTGGAGTCACAAAAGCAAAACTATAGTAACGAAATATACTGGGCCTATATAAATAAGGTGGTCTGTATAGTGGGAAGCTTCGTTGCTAGCACCCCTATTAGAGGTCAGTGTTAGGCTACTGGTCCAAGCCAAATTGCTTTGACATCTTGAGAGGATTATGTTGACACACTAAGTAGAGTTGTCTGTTGATAACTTGTTAGTATTATTATCACCTTCTATAAAAAAATCAAACAAAGTGAGTTCAAAACTCGAGGCAAAAGTAGCATATTCTATGGAGCATAATTTTGATTCAACTTGGCATTTTTTTTTTTTTTTTTTGGGTCAGAGATTCAACTTGGTGTAATTTCAAAATTTTGTTAAGTTGCTTCTATATGTTATGTAAGGGTGACTCTTTCAAAATTTTGAAGTAACTCGTATTATCATTAGTTATACTTTGTTAAAGCAAAAAGTATATCCTATTTCATCTGAACCGGCTTTGAGGGAGGAGTTTCTGGACTATTCGGGCGACGAGTTGTGCTTCATGGTGCTGGCGTCAGATTCTACTGGTCTGCCGCCTCTGCTCTGTTGCGATCTATCATGTCATAGGTGATGGCCTTGACACTGCCCTTTGGACTGATTATTGGCTGCCATGTGGTCGTCTTTCGGAGTGCTTCCTTGCTCGACTGCTCACGTCCTCTGGATTTCATTGGGATTCTCGGCTCTCATTCATTATTGAGGGTGGTCAGTGGAGATTCCCACAGGGTTGTTTGGAGCTCCGACCCATCTGGGACACGATTGATTTTAGCCCCCGGGCTGGTGTAGCGGACTCCATCCAGTGGTTGGGTGACCCTTCGGGGAACTTCACCACCAAGTCCGCTTGGGAGATGTTGCGGAGTAGGAGAGAGGAGGATATCATTCATCACCTTTTGTGGTTTCAGATGCATATACCGAGGCACTCCTTCATTCTCTGGCTCGCTTCTCGGCAGCGACTTTGGACCCGAGACTGACTTCGGCTTTTCGGAGCACTAGAGGTTCAGAGTGTTTGTGTTCTCTGCGGCTCTGCTGACGAGACTCATGAGCACCTTTTCTTCGCCTGTTCCTTTTCCGCCTCGGCCTGGAGCTCTGTCACTCCGAGTACAGCTATCGCTTCGCCTATCCTTCCTTGGGACGATCTTGTCACTTGGGCTGCTCAGCATCTCAGGGGGCGAGAGATTGGCAGTATCATTGCTCGACTCTGCCTCTCTACGACTGTGTATACTGTTTGGTACGAGCGCAACTTTCGGGTTCAGTGTTCTCAGTCCAGATCAGTTGCGGCAGTATGAGAGGAGATTGCGGGTTTGGTCAGGAGCCGCTTACTTGCTACTCCTTCGTTCAGAGGAGCTCATCATCACGCCTCCTTGCTTCGGCGCTGGGGTTTTGAGACTTAGTTTCTTCTTTGTTCCCTTAGTTGTACTTTGGTTGTTTTTTATATGGACTCTGTCTGAACTTTATTTGACGTTGTGTCATATTTGTAGGCTTCGGCCGTGTCCTGGGGTATGCCCCTTGTAGCTTGTACTATTTTTCCTTTGATCTAAATATTTCGCTAACTTATCAAAAAAAAAAAAAAAAAGTTATACGTTGTTAAAGCAAAAAGTATATCCTATGGATAATCGGTTCCTGAATGCTTTAATTTAATAGTAAACTTAATCACATAATAATGGTTGATATCTGACGGACACGGACCCGTTTTGTTGGTTGCCACATACATGTTTTTGTTCCTTTTTATTATTGACATAATCCAATATAATTGTACTAAAAATGACTTTGTATGATTAATATATCAACATCAGTTAATGTAGAAATCATTTAAAAATTACTAGCAGCTAGGACATTTATACAAGAAAACAAAGAGTAAGAACTTGGATCATTCAACGAATGTAAATTTATACTTGTAGCAGATGATAACCAACAAATACATTGAGAGTTTTTGTTTGATAAATATAGGCATAGCCGAGGGACAAACAGGAAACTCGAAAAGACGAGCCCTTAGCCACCCCATAAAACGGAAGTGGGAACAAAAAGAGAACAGAACAAACAGAGACCAAACTGGAACCAAAAGCAAAACACCCAAACAGAACACAACAGACACCAAGCACAGGCCAGACAAGACACGCAGGAACAAGCTCCGACATGGATCCCAAATGAAGAAAAACCAGACGAACAACACGAGAAACGGGAGCAGCACTGACGCCTCAACCACAAGCCCACCCACCTCATTTAACAAGCATATCTGCCTCCCTAGGTGGGTCGAAACCATCGAAATTTAAACCTACTATTTTTTCCATCTCTATTACCCGCTCCGCTTTCATGATCATCTCGTCATACTCCGTTTCCGAGATCTTGTCATACCGATTCCCCCTATTCCATTTTTTCTTCTTCCCGGCTGCCTTTGATGATTTTCCCCATTTCGCCTCATTCCCCTTTTTTCGCTTGCCTGAGGCCTTGGTCGTTTTCGGCGTGCTGTTTCTAGGCGATATATTTTTCAGAAATTCCTGAAGCTCTCGCTTTTCATTGAGAGTTACCACAAGAGTTTGCTACCTTTATCCTATTTGCGCTGAGATAATTATCCTCTCATGTGTTAGATTTCACGGGGCCTTTAGGCCCAACCCACGGAATTGAAACATACGAGATCTACATATAAGCCCAAGTGAAGTTATGTCCTAAAATTAATTGGCAATAGGTGAAGTAATCCTCTAGGCTTATAAATTGATCTCTTTACTCTCACATGTTTAATGTTAGATTCTTATACTAGACTCACATATGGAGTTGTTACTCTTAATTAACAAAGTGAATGTATAATTTTAATGTAATAATGGGCAGTAGTATTATGAGTAAATGGCAATGATGATACATTTCATATTAAATATATGATTAGATAGATAAGCCCAAGTGAGGTTATATCCTAAAACTAATGGACAATAGGTGGAGTAAATTCACTAGACTTATAAATTGATCTCTTCACTCTCACATCTTCAATGTGGGATTCTTATACCAGACTTACATCTAGAGTTGTTACTCTTAATTAACAAAGTGAATGAATAATTTTAATGTAATTGTTAGAAATATGTCTCAAAATTCCTTGGAAGTCCAAGTAGGGAAGTCGTGAGGAGGCCGATCGATCGGGTGAAGCTCGATGGATCGAGAATGTTACGTAAGTTTGGGATGCCTGCAGTGAGCTCATCGATCAATCGGGACCCCCCGATTGATCGAAATCCGTGTTTCCACGAGGGAATATATAAGGACGTAGGGTTACGTCAGATCAAATTCCATTTAAAAAAATTCTTTCCCAGCGGTGCCGCACCAATCAAAGAGAGAGAGAAAAAAGGAGTGATTATAATTCTTCTTTTCGATTCAATAATAAAAGCTCCAATCTTCGCCCGTGGTTTTCTCCCCTCTCGATTGTAGAGGGGTTTCCACGTAAATTGTTGCGTTCTTGTGTTTGATTCTTTTTGGTCTATTTTACTTCTCGATTGTCGTGATATTTGATTCGAATTCAGTACTTGGGATTTTTGCATTTCGTCACAAATTGGCATCAGAGCCCTTGTTGTTTGAGTTGATACAATGACGTCGGCAATCAAATCTGAGGTAGAGAAGTTCGGAGGTCAAGAAAGCTTCAGTTTGTGGCAAGTCCGTGTCAAAGGACTCCTGACCCAGAATGGCTTGAAGAAGACATTGGGTGGAAAAGAGAAGAAACCAGAAAACATGACAGAGGCACAGTGGGAAGAATTGGATGATAAGGCTCTCACGGCGATACAGATGTATTTAGCAGATGATGTACTGACAGAAGCCTTGGAGATGAAAACCGCCAAGGAGTTGTGGGAGAAGCTGCAAGAGATGTTTTGCCACAAATCGGTCTCCAATAAACTCACAGTAAAGCGCCAGTTATTCACGTTTCGTATGACGGAAGGTACATCGCTTAAAAACCATCTTAGTGAATTTAATTCTATAATTCAAGAATTGAAAGAATTGAATGACACCCCTAAGGACGAAGATCAGGTCATGATATTATTGTATTAACTCTCTAATACTTATAAAGGCTTTGTAGAAAGCATGATATATGGTGGTAGGCCTACTATCACTGTTGATGAGGTTAAAAGAAACCTAGTAAGTAAAGAGAGAGTTGACAGGGAATTGTCTGACTCTGTGAATAACTCTGGTAATGGGTTATTTGTGAGAGGTAGGACTGAATCTAGAGGGTCTGAAGGTGGAAAGAAGTCTAGGTCTAAATCTAAACATAAGAACCTGTCGTGTAACTTCTGTCACAAGAAGGTGCACATAAAGAAAAACTGTTATAAACTTAAGAACACGCGGAGAGATGATAACAGGAACGACCATAAGTCCGTTGAGGCTAGTGTAGTTGAAGATGAGGGAGATGCTGATGTCCTATTAGTAACAGAGTCACAGGCCAGGTCCAGGGATAAGTGGATCATAGATTCGGGTTGTTCTTACCACGTTTGTCCTAATAGAGACTGGTTCACCACTTATAAGTCAATTCAAGGTGGAGTAGTCTTGATGGGCAATGATGCCGCATGTAAGGTGATGGGTATTGGAACAGTTCGTGTGAAGATGTTTGATGATACGGTTAGGACACTTAGCGACGTGCCACACGTCCCAGGTTTGAAAAAGAACCTTATCTCTTTAGGTACCCTTGAGTCCAATGGGTACAAATATACAGCTGAAGGTGGAGTTTTAAGGGTTAGTAAGGGTACATTGATTGGGATGAAGGGTAGAAGGGTAGGAACCTTGTATGAGCTTGTAGGTTCTACCATGACAGTGTCAGTGGCTGTTTCTACATCGTCCATGACAGATACAGAGATCACTAAGATGTGGCACATGAAATTGGGCCATATGAGTGATAAGGGGCTGTCAAAGTTGAGTAAGAGGGATCTGTTATGTGGTCAGTCAACTGAACTAATGGATTTCTGTGAGCACTGTGTATATGGGAAGCAGAAGAGAGTCAGCTTCAAGTAGGAAGTGCATCAGACTAAAGGAACGTTGGACTACATTCATTCTGATTTATGGGGACCGTCTAGAGTTTCTTCCAAAGGAGGTTCCAGGTATTTGCTAACGTTCATTGATGATTTTTCAAGTAAAGTTTGAGTCTATTTTCTTAAGCAGAAGAATGAAGTTTATGAAGTCTTTAAAAAGTGGAAGACACTGCTTGAAAAATAGACAGGGAAGCAGATAAAGAGGTTGAGGACAGATAATGGTCTTGAGTTCGTTGAGGGTGATTTCCTCAAATTCTGTGAGGACCAAGGCATTATCAGACATAGAACTTGTACAGGTCGACCTCAACAAAACGGAGTGGCAGAAAGAATAAATAAGACGTTACTGGAGAAGGCTCGGTGTATGCTTTCAAACGCAGGATTAGGGAGAGAATGGTGGGCAGAGACAGTTAACATGGCTTGCTATCTAGTGAACCAATCACCACATTCATCGCTTCAAATGAAGATTCCAGAAGAGGTATGGTCTGGTTCTCCTGCTGATTATTCTTATTTGAAGATATCTGGTTGTCCTGCTTATGCTTATGTTAATGATGGAAAGCTAGAGCCTAGGGCGAAGAAGTATGTCTTTCTTGGTTATACGTCAGGTGTGAAGGGATATCATTTATGGGATCCAAAAGCCCATAAATTTCTAACCAGTAGAGCTGTGACATTCGATGAGTCCGTTTTGGTACATCCGCCACACACGCCTTCCACAGTTCAAGATTCAGTTTAGGCAAAGAAGCCCTATGATAGTCAGATACAGTCTGAAAGTTCAAATCAGCAGCAAATAATTCAGTTTGAGAGTATGCAGGCACCTCTAGTACAGGTTTCTTATGAGATTGAAGAAACAGAAACAGGTCAGCAGGTCGACCAGTATACAATTGCAGGTGATAGGCAGAAAAGGCAGATTAGGCCGCCACAGAGATATGGGTATAAGGCGATGATAGCCTATGCCCTTACTACAGCTGAAATAGTGGAAGACAGTGAACCCTCTTCACATTCAGATATTGTATCGAAATTTGACTCAGATAAATGGCATATGGCCATGCATGAAGAGATGGAGTCTTTGAAGAAGAACCAGACTTGGCAGCTAGTCAAGCCTCAATCAGGAAAAAGAGTAATCGCGTGCAAATGGGTCTTCAAAAGAAAAGAAGGCATTCCTGGAGTGGAAGATGCAAGACACAAGGCTCGGTTAGTAGCTAAAGGCTACAGTCAGGTACACGCTATTTATTTTCATGGTATTTTCTCAAATGTTGTTAGACATTGTTCCATACGAGCGATACTTGCTTTAGTAGCCATGCATGATTTAGAGCTTGAGAAGTTAGATGTGAAAACTGCATTTTTGCATGGTGAACTAGAGGAGAGTATTTACATGCATCAGCCTGAGGGTTTCGTTGTAGAAGGAAAAGAAGACCATGTTTGTTTGTTGAAGAGATCTTTATATGGTTTGAGGCACTCACCTAGGCAGTGGTATAAGAGATTTGATCAGTTTATGACTAGCCATGGGTTCTTCAAGAGTAAGTATGATAGCTGTGTGTATTTCAGAAAGACAGATTCAGGCTTATTTGTTTATCTTCTGTTATACGTTGATGACATGTTAATTGCAGCTTAAGACATGACAGATGTTGATGATTTGAAAGCAAAGTTGACAAGCGAGTTCGAGATGAAGGACTTAGGAGCAGCTAAGAGGATTCTTGGCATGGAGATCAGTAGGAACCGAAAAGTTGGAAAGTTGTACTTGTCTCAGGAGAAGTATATTGAGAAGGTTCTGGATCGATTTCACATGAAGGATGCTAAGCCAGTTAGCATTCCCTTAGTAGCCCACTTCAGGCTTTCAGCATTAGATTCACCTCAGATAGAGGAGGATGTCATGTACATGTCTCAGGTCCCTTATTCTAGTGCTGTGGGTAGTATCATGTATGCTATGGTATGTACTCGTCCAGATACTGCTTTTGCTGTGAGCAAAGTGAGTAGGTACATGGCGAATACAGGAAAGTAACATTGGCAAGCTGTTAAATGGATTCTCAGGTACTTACGTGGCACTTCTGATGTTTGTTTGGAATTTGGGAAGAGTAAATGCTGCTTAGTAGGGTATGTTAACTCTGATTATGGTGGAGATCTTGATATGAGGAAGTCCACTTCTGGTTATGTGTTCTGTTTGGGAGACAGCGCTATCAGTTGGAGAGCTTGTCTACAATCAGTTACTGCACAGTCGACTACCGAGGCTGAGTACATGGCAGTTACAGAAGCATTTAAGGAAGCTGTTTGGTTGAGAGATTTGATTAGTAAGATCAATGTTGATCAGGGTATTGTTGGAGTTTACTGTGATAGCCAGTCAGCAATTCACCTAGCTAAAGATCAGATGACGTATCATGACAGAACGAAGCACATTGATGTCAAGCATCATTTTATTAGAGATTTGATTGATGAGCGGAAGGTGGAGTTGAAGAAAATTGGTACCGAAGATAATCCAGCAAATATGTTCACTAAAGTTTTACAAGGCAGGAAATTCGAGCATTGCTCGAATTTAGTTGGACTTACAGTTTCGGTTTGTTAACCCCGGTGTGGGGGTGTTATTGGAGAAGGTGGAGATGTTTTATTATTGTGATAAATTTTTAGCCAAGGTGGAGATTTGTGAGGAATATGTCTCAAAATTCCTTGGAAGTCTAAGTAAGGAAGCCGTGAGGAGGCCGATCGACCGGGAACGTTACGTAAGTTTGGGAAGCCTGTAGTGAGTTCACCGATCGATCTGGCGCCGCGTTTTCACGCCGGTATATATACGGACGTAGGGTTACGTCAGATCAAATTTCATTTAAAAAAATTCTTTCCCAGCGGCGCCGCACCAATCAAAGAGAGAGAAAGAGAAGGAGTGATTGTAATTCTTCTTTTCGATTCAATAATAAAAGCTCCAATCTTGGCCTGTGGTTTTCTCCCCTCTCGATTGTAGAGGGGTTTCCATGTAAATTGTTGTGTTCTTATGCTTGATTCTTTTTAGTCTATTTTACTCCTCGATTATCGTGGTATTTGATTCGAATTCAGTATTTGAGATTTTCGCATTTCCTCACAGTAATAATGGGCAGTAGTATTATGAGTAGGTGGCAATGATGATATATGTCATATTAAATATATGATTAGATAGATAAGTCCAAGTGAAGTTATATCCTAAAACTAATTGACAATAGGTGGAGTAAACTCACTAGACTTATAAATTGATCTCTTCACTCTCATATCTTCAATGTGGGATACTTATATTAGACTTATATCTGAAGTTGTTATTTTTAATTAACAAAGTGAATGAATAATTTTAATGTAATAATGGGCAGTAGTATTATGAGTAAATGGCCATGATGATATATATCATATTAAATATATGATTAGATAGAGCGGGTTTAAATCATTGAATAATCAATTAAAAGTGTGTTGACGCAGACAAGCTGGGACCCCACTGACCAATAAGTTTGCTCCAATTCCTAAATTGGAAAACCAACTAAACCCCCCTTAATTATATGGCCCTTCTTCTTTGCTCCAAAATACTAATTTGTTTTGAGCATACCATTTAAATTTATTTAAATTTCGACACAACCTTTATTATTGCCTAAGATTGCATATAAAAGTTTTATTTGGTTAATGTTGATTTTTGATGATTTTCTCTTTGTCATTCACCATAAATATAGTACACACTCACATTCTCCTTTTTTTTATAGGTAGGATTACAAAATACATAAAGGCTGAAGGACTAAAATTCAAGAACTCATTCTAGAAAAAAAAAAAAATAAAAATGGACAAGATTCATAAATATCATCTATGCTACATCAAAGAAAGAAATTGATGAGAACGGGACATGCCTTTGTCTTCTAGGTATTTGACAATTATATTTGCTTCTCTATGCTCTCGAAGAAGTCTATGCTCAAAAGTTAGTATGGCACTTCTGTTCTCATAGGATGTCTACTTATTCATCAAAACAAGATTATAGGAAAATATTGCTCTTTTCTTTTGAAAGAGATGGAGGAATAAGTAGATTGAATATAATGAATTAACTTTTATACATTAGTAAAGTATAGTTTATTTTTCATTGGTAAGGTGGGGAAATGCATTTGGTGGGGATCGAACTCAGGTGTTGCCTCTGACCCCCCAGAGTTTCGAACACTAGGCTATGTCCTTGAGGTGTACTATTATTCCTTCCTTTTCTCATCTTTTTGATAGGTAAAGGGGTAAGGATGTGAGCAATGTACAGTTGGGTCTATAGTGGTTGGGTTTTGATTGTATTTTTTGGTTTTGTTGGGCCCCGCTCTGGTGGGTGTACCCTATTTTCTACTTGCAATTTTCGCTCGTTAATTATCGAAAATAAATTTCTTCATACTAGTGTAAGATTGTAAAGTTGTATTATACCTTACATATATATTATGAAAGCATTGAGTATCCATTGTAACTTAAGATGAAATTTAGAAAAGAGGGACCTAGAAAGTAGCTAAGAGTGATGTCAATATAATATGATATAAGAGCTCCATCTGTATTAGCTTTTGTTATGACATATAGGAGGAGGAGGAGCATGCATGCATGTGTCATTAAGGCACTTCTCTCACTTGTTAACTCAGACATTTTTCTTGGCCGGTGGGCTTCATGTTGCCCTTCTATATTTTATTTATTTATTTAGTACTATAGTTTTTTATAAACCAAATTTGTTAATCTTAATCTAATTAGCACATGATTCTGACCATTAAGCTATATACAACCCTCGCAGGGGAAAAAAAAAAAAAAGAGTTACCTTTTTTCCTATTTCTGAAAAGAAAAAACTTAAAAGGAAGCTGTAAATGCTGTTATATATGTCATTCTAATCAATTAATTTCACCAAAAACAGGACTTGATTATTGTACAGAGGAAAGAAAATAACCAAACTTATATATGGGTTTTGAAATTCAGCAGGATTCAAATTAGTGGAGGTGCAATGATATAATCATTCAAGTTTTTAAAGGAGAAATATATGCCATTTGGAAGATTTAAAACATCATTATATTTAAGATATCAAGACGCTTCTTCTTTTATTGTTTTAATATTAAGATTATTCAACTTTATTGAGACGCTAATACGATGACTGACTTGATGGATAAGTGCAACCATTTTACTTCTAGCATTGTTTTCTGTTAGTTTTCGCTCTTTAATTGAACTATCGGGTATGTCTTGTATATTAATGTATCAAAAAGATCTCTTTAAAGAAACAGGGTTGTATGCCTTTTCTCGCTTTCATTAAAAAAAATATATAGTTATATATAAATATAAAATATATAACGTCTTAATTTAAAAAAAAAAAAAAGTGTATTATATGGAAAAAAAACTAGCTCAATAATATAAGCGGAAGAATAAGCAAACAATATAATGAAGTGTGGAAGTTGCGACAACTGACAAAGACTTTTAGAGTTGAAATATATAAAGGAATAAAGTAAGCAAAGTGGTCCCCCCTTTTTTAATTTGGACTCATTAATTGATAATGTGATCTAGTTGGAATATTCTAAAGCGTACATATTTAAAAAATATTTCAAGTAAAGGGGGGTGTGGTCCCCTTGGTGATACACACGCTATTCCTTCATGTTAATATTATTATAATAATAATAATAATAGAGTTTGTCATCCAACCAAAGTTTGCTAAATGAAAAATAAATTCGTTATTAGAAGAATTCCAAACCCTCAAATTTAAGCAATTTATTGTTGTCAGCGTTAACAGAACGTGATAACCAATTTAGTTTGACCCCCTCTTTCATACGTAAGTTTTTCCCCCACTCCCTTTTCCCTTTGGATAAGTGCTCTTTTAAATTTAATATGAATAAATTTTCCTTGAAAGGAAGCTAAATGTTAGATTTTCTTTTGGTAAGTAATTTGATGAGCTAGATATAATTAGTAGTGCTCATTGCCTTTGAGTAATGCATATTATACATCTTTATAATGTAAAGAAAGATGGTTCATATCAAATTCGCTTGCGAGAATAGCATATTGCATGTGTGCTCTTTTATATATAATTTATTACTTTTTATTGCAGCGATATTTGTTATGTAGAATACACATTTCATTTCTTTACATCTCTAATAAAAATAAGTTAATTTGATAAAAATATAAATAGTAATCTTGACTATAAATCTGTTAAAAAAGAGATGAGTAGACCCACTCTCCTCAATTATGTAGCAAATCTTTAGTTTTAACTTTACGTAGTCTTTCTTTTTACAATTTTTATGTGTAATGAAAATGTTGATTAAAAAAGGTTGAATACTAAATATGGGTGTTAACATTAGAAAAAGAAACTGCACAATGATGTTAGCTCTTGCCATAGCCATAATTAGGTGTAACAAGGCTGCCATACATTTTTTTACCTTTTGGACTAAAATTAGCTGCTTAGAAGTTGGAATGCTCCATAAATGAAAACTTTTTAGTAGGATTGATATTTGAATTCAAATTTACTAAATATTCATCTAACTTGATTCATTTATATGAGTAAAAATGAGGCACAAATGGATCCAGATTTAAATGTTGATAAATGAGTTTTAGGTCAGGCTGATGCTAACGGAGTTAAACCCAACCTGAATTAAGTGCTGAAGTTTCAAATTTTAAACTTCAAATAGACAAACACTTATGGCACTTGGGTGTTTCTATTTTTAAAATTCAATTGAATCCTCGTGAGAAAATCATGTTGCAATAAGTTTGTGTTTTAAGGATCTAGGATTAAGGTTTAAGCCTGATTTTGTCTTGGCACTAGGGCCTTGTAGGATTTGGTGTGCTTTACTCATTGAGGAAAAAAAAAGAAGGAAAAAGGGATAATAAGCTCAGACAGGGATTCCAAATAAAGAAGAGTCTGACGATCAGCACGGAAAACAGGAGCAGGACTGGAGCCTCAACCACAAACCCATCCACCTCATTTAGCAAATAAGTTTGCCACCATCGGTGGGTCGAAACCGTCAAAGTTAAGACCTACTATTTTTCCCATCTCTATAGCCCGCTTCGCTTGCATGATCATCTCATCATACTCAGCTTCCAAGATCTTATCGTACCGATTCCCCCTATTCTGTTTTTTCTTCTTCACCTCATTCCCCTTTTTCCGCTTGCCTGAGGTCGTGGTCGTTTTCGGCATGATGTTCGTAGGCGACATATCTTCCAGAAATTCTTGAAACTCCCGCTTTTCATTCTCTTTTTCTTTATGCTTCAACGTTTTTCTCTCCCTTTTTTTCATCACTTCTTTTCCTTTTCTCATCCCAACTTCTTTGGGTCTCTCCATACAGGGCTTTGACCTGCTCAAATCAGAGGGCTCAAAACTTGGAGGAAACACAGGCCCCAAGGACCCAAAGTCATCTTCACTGGTAGAGTCTTGAGTTGCATTCTCAAGATATGCGATAACTGAGCATGAGGCTGAAATGAACTATCTATGTCACTTTCCACCATATATTGGCCTCTATCCCCCAGTTGACAACGGGGTAAACGGGAGGGGGGAGGGGGGGAGGGAGGGTGAATTCGTATCCCTATTTGACAATATTTTTCTAAAGATAATGGAGGGTAATATTGAGGGTTCTCCTTTACCCCCTTTACCTCTATTCTCTTTAACCCCCAAATGGGAGGGTAGGGTAAGTTTTTTAAGAAAAATGGTAACAAGTTTGTCCTTATTTTAACTATAATTATCTCTATCCTTACCTATTTACTCAATTGTCAAATAAGAGTAACTCATTTATCCCTCTTTACCTTTACTCCTCCTAATTTGACATATTCAAATAAATATTACCTTACCCTTATCCTCCCTATCCCTCTTTACCCTTCCTCGTTTTACCACTCTTTACCCCCTTTACCCAATTACCAAACAAGATATTGGTGTAGCGTCGTCGCATTATTATTGTGGTATACTGATGTTATATTATAATATAACAATTTATCCTATGATTTAAAAATTATGAATTTGAATTGGAAATTCATTTCACCAAACTGGTGAGTGTGCACGAAAAGTATTTATCCCAAGCATAATGAGCACCTATGTCATTTGAATGATGGCACTCTTAGTTGTTTATACATATAAATTAAGCTCTCATGTGAAAGCCAACCATGTTTAATTTTATTAGGCCTATATTATAATACATGACTTTGACAAACTAAACTATTATTAATGAAATTTAGAGATAAATTAAACTATTCCCTTTGCTGTGGTTGGTTTATGAGCAAGATTCTTACACAACTTTTTGTTTTGTAGCTTTCTTCCTATGCAGTAGACCCACTAAATATATGACCTCAATATTAACTTTCTTGGAAAAAGAGAATGATCATTTACTACAGTAATTGTCATATTCTAGGGGGGGGGGGGGGGGGGGGGGGTGAAATGGTTTCACGGTATATAATTGCAAATAATGATTTTTATATTATCTTCAATAATAAATTCAAAACTCAAAAGAACAAATAGTATAGTTTAAGAAAAAGAATGAGGATACTGTTATTATAGCAAGATTATTATTATTGTTTTAAATTAATAATATAATATTTGGGGTGGGGAATATGTACCTCAAACTCATAACATTTGCATTGGCGTATAGTCACCCTAATCATTAAGCTAACCGGAGAAGGATGGATTATTGTTATTATTATTATTATTAATAATATTAATATTAAGATGTACATAAAATGGGAAGATTCAAAATCTTCCTTCTTTTGTATCGTGAAGAAGAAGTTGTCCCACATTTTAAAATACAAGCAACTGAAATTTCTAAATTGCAAAAGGGTTTGGCTACTCTCAAGTTCCAAAACAAAGAAAAAGGAAAAGAAGTCACTTAAGAACATAAAAAATGAAAGTGTTGCAAATCAAGGACAGTTCGACTGTTGCAGCAACAGGTTACTAGTAAAAAAAAAAAAGGGGGTGAGGGAGAGGGGGAGACGACGTCAAATGCCTGCAAATTCTGAGAGAGAGATACATATACATAATACATAATACATAATACATAATACATATACATACACATAATACATAATACATAATACATAATACATATACATGGAGATGAATGCCGGCGCTGATATGGCAATGCTACTATGTTGCGCTCAATCCAGCTACTTCAAACTTGTATGCATATTAAACTAAAATTAATCCCCACTTTTTAGACTTGACTCTCCTCCTTCTTCTTCCCCTTTCTCTCTCTCAGATCTACACCCCTGCTTCCTCTTATTCACTCCTCCTTTTATCAGGTTTGCACTCTGTTTCTTCTCATTTTTAGATACCATCATTTTCTACCTTTCTTATTTACTGCTTACTTCTTCTTCCCCATCCATTTCTGCTTCTCTTTTCCTTTTCTGTACAAATATATAAAGTAAAATGGTTCATTGTATTCTTGTTTCTGTTTGGCTGCTTTGATCAAAAATGAATTCACCATGCTTTCTTATTTTTTTTTTCTTCCTTTACTGTTCTAAGTGATTGATAAGTATTTTCGCAAACCATTTCCTTGTTTGGTGTGAAAATTCATTCACCATGGAATTGAGTAAGATGTATATAAAAACCCCAATGAAGTTTTATTATAAAATCAATTCTTACTGTACAAAGTACCCCATTAAACTCCAGATCTTTTTTCTCACTACTGTCGACTCACACGTGAGTTTTCTTCTTCAATTGCAACCCTCGCCTTCTCTCATCCAATTAGATCCAACATTCACGGAAGAGACCTCTGGTGCGTTAAATTCATTTGCTCCGAACAAGACCCCATGATCATACCAAGTTAAGAAACCAACTAATATTAATGACTTTATTGCATCCATTCCCTCCCTCTGTTCTCTCTCCTTTTCCCCTTAGCAATTAATTTGTCTTTTTCACTTGGGTATAATAACCAATGAGATACCATGAGTAATGCAATTTCAAATTCACGGTTGGTAGCACCTGAAAATTCCTCGTACTTGCACTTTACCTGTTTCATGGTCAAAAGTAATCTTAACTGAACTGTCTGAATATCTTCTGGGGGGCATCTGGCGTTAGGTGTAAATGGCTTTTTCGTGAAAGATTTTGCATCCCATGACTAGCTTTTTTCGGCTTATTACTTGCGCAAATAATATTACTGGTAGAATTACTACTTTAGGGAAAAAAGGAACTTTTTTCCTTGTCAAATTCTACAATACCTGCCTATTATTTTGTTCAATAATGCTCTCATGTGGCATTCTTAGATGAATCAAGGCTGTCACAGCCTCGCTTTCCAGTTAAGCCCAATAAAGAAATCAGTTGATATTTGGCTCAAAAATGTTATCTTTTCTAGTTCTATTGTTTCCTTACACTACTTCATAGCATTAACCACAAATACAGAAAATGTTTTCCGCTAAGGGGAAATTGACTTCCCCTTAAAGAACGCGGAAAATATGTATTTTTTTTTTCCGGGAGACGAAAACCTTTTCATCGTAATGTCATACTTTAACCTCGACCTTTTCAAGTGTAAACCTTATATAAATTTATAAATTAAAACGATTTTCTTCAACTAGAAGACAAATTTTTGAGTTACAAATATTTTTAATTGAAAATTAGGTGTGAAGAAAATATTGTTACTGCTTTGCAGCGCTTCTCTTTGCCAGTAACTTTCCCTTGCAAAGTGTTCTCGGCTATCTTGATTCAGGCTTAAATGGAGTTCAAATGTGGTCTCTCCCTGTTAAAATTTTGCTTGGAGCTGCTATGAGAAGACCTTCAATGTACAAACTTGAGCACCGAAGTAGCTTGTAAGCCTGGTGGTGTTCAGATGTATTGAGGAATCTGAGTTTTAGGAATCAGGTGATTGGATACAACATGGATGACCAAATTGATGACATGATGGACAGTGAGGAAATCCTAACCTCAATGTGGCCAGAAAATATTAATGAAGCTGGAAGTCAACTACATGTAGAAAAGCCCAAGGAAGACCAAGATATGTTAAAGGAGGTTGTGATCACAGAGGAACCTTCAGAGGTTGATTTGCAGCATCTTTTGGAGCTAAGCAGCCATAGTGAGAAGGGGTCTTCTCAACTGGCATACCTTGTTAACAACTGGGAATACAAGCAGGCAAATGCTGTTCGCCTTCTGAGAGAAGAGATTGATCGCCTACATAAACAAAGGCAGGAGGTTGAGCTTAAACATCTGCAGATACTTGAAGAGCATCGTTTTGACGAGGAAAGATTCGGCAGTGATAAGCGTCCAATTTCCATATTAGATAACCTGTGTGATCTCTATAAAACTATTCCTCAGAAGAAGCATGCTGTCCCTACTCAGACTAAAGGGGTTGAGATGGAGGCCGAGTATGATACTGTTCAATTCTGGAAACAGAGGGCTCTGCAATTTGAGAAGAAGTTAGAGGCAAGTATAGAAAGAGAAAAGTATATCATGGAAAAACTACAAGAAAGTTTATGCAACATGGAGAGTCAATCCACGCCCGTTGAAGAATTGTCTCAGATGTTGAAAAGAGCAGATAACTTTATACATTTCATTCTTCAGAATGCACCAATTGTTCTTGGCCATATGGTGAGGCTGGATATCACTTGAATCATTGCATAAGATTCATTGTTCCTATTTTGCATATTTCTTTCGCCTATGCATCATTTCTGTCCACTAATGAGGAGTTGGTGAATGTTGGAAGGGCTTAGTTCCAATCTCTTTGATTGAACATCTGAATTACTGTATGGGAAAAAGTTGTTTGGATTATGGCCTCTCCATTCGGGTCTGTAGTGTCTGGTCATTTAACAATTTTCTCTTCCCACTTCAATGAGGTCAGGCTTGTGTGGTGAAGTGACTTATATGATTTGAATTTCAGGATAAGGATTTACGCTACCGCTTTATCTATAATCACTATCCAAGTTTCAAGGAGGAGGTAATGAACTGCTTTGGTGCTTATTTCAGATTTGAAGACTGCATAGTTGTAAGTTCTCATGAAATGTATTCACTGAGATTTGACCTTGAAGCGGGAGGACATAAGTACCTTTTAGAAGACCTTTATTTTTTGTCTTTATTTCTCTTCTTTCAAAGTATCTGTCTATTGGAAATGGTGGAACTCTCTTCAAAGTGATTTTCTTTTTTTCAAGGACATAATAGGAAAGACAGATACAGAGATCTTCTCTGGTGCAGGAGTGAAGGAATCTCTGGACTTCAAGCGAGAAGTCTTGGAACGAGGATTGCCTGGGAAGAGGGAGATCACATTTGAAACGGAACTATTTGGGTCAAAAACATTTTTGATATATGTGGAACCTGTCTTTAACAAGGCTGGGGAGACAATTGGTGTCAATTACATTGGAATGGATATTACTGATCAGGTGAGCAACTTTGTAAATTCTCAAGGTTGCTAAAGTTTTGAGTTGTATACTTTGTTGTTTATTGATAATGCATTGGATCTAAGTGGACTTCCCATGATCTTTTCTAAAAGTGAAGTTGAACTGACCTCATTGCAAAATTCACCCAACTAGATCTAAATGAACAGTGGAGTATTGTTACCGTATATCACTGTTCTAAATTTCTAACCCCAGGCATTTTTTAACTTCAATTTCAAGTTTTACAAGGAAGATCCATTTTCTAGGACATAGTTAAGAGCCCAAGATCAGATTTGGATATTGAATCTTGCCAGATATTCTCATCGATAATGCAAATGTGATTTATGGTTTGTAATGCGGATTCTAAAAGGACGCGAGTACTCAAGGATCTGGTGGACAATTAACTTCTTAGTTAGTTGTAGTTGTACATATTTTCTCCTCCCAATTTATTCAGTATGGGATCAAGGAATTTCATTTTTCCTTTTTTCACTACTGTTATTCTTACATGATGTATTGCCTATGTATTTTCTTATGCATTCAATGAATAGTGTTAGGAATGCTATTTGTTATAACTAGCTATACTTATTTCGTTCCTTTGTATTCATTTCCTTTCCCATTTGTTCATTATCGGTTTTACATACGAGTATCTTCGTGTTTATGGCCATAGTATGATTTCCTTCACTTTGGAAATATGAGATACAATAGGGTTTTCCATTTTACAACAGGTGAGAAAAAGAGAGAAGATGGCAAAGCTTCGAGAAGAGATTGCTGTACAGAAAGCAATGGAGACAGAATTGAATAAGACTATACACATAACAGGTCTCTTCAATAAAAATCAAGTGATTGTGTATTTCCTACACATTGAAGCTTGTTCACTTACCCTTTCCAATTACATTTAACAGAGGAGACAATGCGTGCCAAACAAATGCTAGCAACCATGTCACATGAGATAAGATCACCTCTGTCAGGTGTTGTTAGCATGGCTGAGGTTCTGGCAACAACAAAGCTTGATCCAGACCAACGACAACTATTAGATGTCATGATTTCTTCTGGGGATTTGGTTCTTCAGCTGATAAACGACATCCTTGATCTTTCTAAGGTTGAATCAGGTGAAAACAATGCCGCTTTTGAAAGCTTTATTTGTGCTTGATTTAAATGCTTATTGAAACAATTTATAATCAGGTGCTGGTTGGTCCGCTAATTACAAATGTTATTTATACTTATAGGCGTCATGAAGCTGGAAGCCACAAAGTTCCGACCGAGAGAGGTTGTCCGGCATGTACTCCAGACAGCCGCTGCATCATTGAGAAAAATGCTAACATTGGAAGGACATGTAGCCGATGATGTTTCTGTAGAGGTGTGCATACTTACACGCCCATGCTAACATACGTGACTTGTTGAAATTAATCATCCATCATCTGATAATTCCATATCCTTGTAAACGATGTGCAATAAACCCTTTCAAATATGCATCTCTCCTGTTGTACCTTTTGCAATAAGTTCTACAAATTTTGCAAATATGCATCTCTGTTCATGGTTGGAATATTTCTAGGATCTTTTACCATCATGAAATGGCTTTATCAAAGCTTCATGTACGTGCAACTCTGTCACTGCCATTGCCCATATAAAATCACCTCAGCAACTGCTCCCCTTTTTATTATTTTTGTTCGTATGAGCATTCGGTGTTTTAGTTGGGGTTGAAGAAGTTCTTTCTTCCTTCCTTCCTTCTTTCCATCTAGTGGACAAAAGGCGTGCAAAACCATGACCACCTTAAGTTGTCCTTCAAGTCTAACGCAAGTGGTTTCCTGGTGGAATAAAGTGTTGGTTAAGATGTTGTGCTGGAAAGGAGTTGCATTCACTTGGAAGTTCATGAATGTGGTAATGTAATCAGGAAAATGAACTCTCTGAAAATTTTGGGAATAATCTTTTAACTGTATTGTATACTTGCTGCTTCTTGGAAGATTTCTTGCTAACAAAATAAAGAATATCCGATTAATTATATTGTAGGATGCATACAAACTTTACATAGCATGTTGTATTGATCTCAGGTAATTGGAGATGTTCTAAGGATTCGACAAATTCTCACTAATTTGATCAGGTATTGCCCGATCTATACACTTGTGAGTCAACGTCTTTGTGGTATCAGTGAAGATATGTGCCGATTTATAGCGACTTGCATATTACGTTTTGTGTGTTATAGAATTTAGTGCTATCCGTGTTTTCAAGATGACGTCTTTTTATGGTGCCCATTTATTCCCAAAAAATTTTTACTATGGGACTCTAGCTAGCCATTTGTTCTTCTATAGAGGATAAGATGACGGTTATCATCTCATCATGGTTCTATTTTGTAAACGTTAAGCATAAGAATGGTAGTTTCCCAAAGCACTTTCTATTTTGAACAAAGGAGCTTTTTTCAGTTGTGCTCACCTTGGCTTGGTTTGGTGGTTATAATTCCTTTCCTTTTTCAGCTACATCCCGAATTTGAAGCTAACCAATCCCCTTTTTTCAAGTTTTGGTCCTTCTTAAGGGAATTTGTTAAAAATAGTAGAAGAATCAATAGAGTACAGAATGTTGAAAATTACTGAAGAATGGAAGATCTTTATTTGAAGTCTAAAGACATTCCTGGGACAGAGGTATTGCTTTGCGTAGCTTGCATTGAATTCAATATGTATTTAGTGTTTATTACCCAATATGTCAGCAAGCTCGACTTCCATGTGCATGACAAACTTTGAATGTCATAGTACATAAAAATGTGCATAGTTTTGATTATTAATGTGGCAGAAGTACGCAGTAGCTGCAGCCAGATTGTCATAGCAGTAGGCAAACTCCTGTTCCATTCTCTATTAACTTTCACTATATATTTCTAGTGTTTAACTGCCCTTGAGGGATTTTGGTCGCTTCAATGATTGAGCTCCTGCTCTCCGCAGCAATGCTATCAAATTTACTCACGAGGGAAAAGTTGGCGTAAGGCTTAGAGTTGTGCCAGATCCATGTTCTGAAGATGGAGAACAGAAATCTGTTAAAGCTGATGCAAGCTCCAACGAAAAAGATAGATGTGGAAATACCTGTGAAACAATTCCTTCTGACAATCATCAGAATTATATTGAGCCTCCTAAAGGTTCAGAGTCAATGGACAGAGATGAAGATAAGCTCAATCATCAATCAGAAACAACCGTATGGATGTGCTGCGATGTATATGATACTGGAATAGGAATACCAGGTTTAAATTCAAATGCAAGCTCCGTATTGTCATTATAGTTCATCAGTTTGTATTAAAGATCTGTATCATAAGACCACTATACCAACATTGCCTGTTAAACTTTCAAGTTGTTAATCTTTTTCCTAATTCATTTTTTATTGTTATTATGTTACAGAGAGTGCGTTGCCTACTCTATTTAAGAGATATATGCAAGTTAGCGCTGACCATGCTCGAAAGTATGGTGGAACTGGACTTGGCCTAGCAATCTGCAAACAACTTGTTGAGCTGATGGGGGGCCATATGACTGTACATAGTAAAGAGCATTGTGGCTCAACATTTACATTTACACTTCCATACAGAGTTTCTCCCACTGTTGATGATCAATCAGATGACCCTGACGAGGTTCCAGAGGTGTCTGGTCATGGTATCACAACCGATGATGCAACAGCAGGCCATTTCCATTTCCAGCCTAGGACTCTGGGTTCTTTGTTTTCTTCTAGTGGATCAAGCAGGAATCAGAATATATTACAAAGTAACACTGGATTCAATAGGGTAGAGAGTTCCCGTGCATTCCCTTCGAGTATTGCTACATCTAACGAAACCACTTTCGTTGAGAACGTCTGTTCAGATGCAGAAATGGAACAATCATCATCTGATAGTTCTTTGAAGCACACCATTATTACCGGTTCTGAATATGCTAGTTCAGGTGAACAACATGTTGATAATGTGAGCAATCAAGCTCAGAGTCCACCCATGGATTCTTCAGCCACCAATGTTACTCAAATCACAAAAGAAAACGAAACTCAAGAAAGAAGTCAAAGTCTGCAGTCGGACATAAATTTACCAGCTGCCTCAACCAGCCACTCAAATGTTAATGCACCTGAACAGAAGCCTAAAATCTTGCTCGTTGAAGACAACAAGATTAACGTAATGGTGACCCAGTCCATGATGAAACAATTAGGTCACAACATAAATGTTGTGAACAACGGGGAAGAAGCTGTTCGTGCAGTACAACGCTGCAGTTATGACCTCATATTAATGGTAGTTTGCTTATCTAGTACTAGTTATTTTTCTTCTTCTTCTTGTTAAGCAAGCAAATCCAACGGCATAAAGCCCTAATCTTCTTTAATCATGCATATCATTTATTCCTTTTTTCTTTATGACCCTACCCAACTTAAGAGTCCTAGATTTGCGTATTATAGTCATAGATGGCAAGAGATCTTCAGTCAGGGTCTTAGTTTGCTCTAGCAAAGTTGACCGCCACATCTTGTACAATTTCCCCATAAAATTCTGAAACTTCAACTTTAACCACCAGTGGGACTCTGTTTCAGCTTGGATATTTGCATAGCATCTAACTAGGTGGAAAGAAATCAATGAGCATCTTTTCTTTTCATGGCGTTTGCTTGATCTATGTAGTGACGATAAGCGAATGCAAGAAACTTTGGTTTTGTTTGTTTAAGAAAAAAACCATTCTGAGAAAAGGCACGGTTGTCTTAGGATGTTTGTATGCCAAAGATGGATGGACTCCAAGCTACAAGAATCATCCGGTCGTTTGAGGAGTCAGGAAACTGGGATGCTGCAGTTGCGGCTGGAATCGAGCTAGCAGTGCATCCTCCTGATTCTTGTGTGCCTCCTAGGAAGAAAATCCCAATTATTGCAGTAAGTTATCCCCATGTTTCTTTATGCTTACTGAAGTTAATGCCAAATTTGTGTTGGGTGACCAATCTTGTGTTGGAAAATGGGTGAATGCAGATGACAGCGAATGCATTAACAGAGAGTGCAGAGCAGTGTTATGAGAATGGTATGGATTCGTTTGTATCAAAGCCCGTCACTTTTCAAAAGTTGAAACAATGTCTCCAAGACTATTTGCCTTGATGGCCTCCTCTTTTTGTGTATGAAATCTGTACAAATGTGATAGAAAATGTGTCCTTTTAGGATTTTTTTTTCCCCCTCTTGTATAAGCTATCATGTTGTGCTGAACAAACCAAAATGTCATGTAAAAAATATACACGTTATTCTTTTTAAGGGCCAAGGAAATAAAGATTCCCGGCATTTTGCATCGGTAGAACATGAATGCAAGGAAATAGTATATTGACAAAGTTGTCGTTTTGGAGGACTAGGTTTCTATTTTTTGTAGGTAATATATACTTTATGAGATCATTCCATTAGTCTGGATCATCCTGTATTATTTGCAATGTTTTCCCCATATTCTAGAGCATGGAAAATGCTTTGTAAATGCCATTAAGTTTAATTTTTAAGTGCAGTATATATGTACCAAAAATAATAATTAGATTATGAAAAGTAACATATGCAATTATCTTGTCACGATCTCTATATATTTTATAGCTATGTTCTAAACACAACATTACAAATGTTTTATAGACTTAACATTGCTCTTTACTATATGGAATAGAACATAGCTATACGTTTCAAGGTCTCAGACTGCAGTAATACGCTTATGTTTTTCTTGTGTAATTCACAAGAAAGAATTGCTATGAGCCGTTCTTCTACCTCTGCTCCTTTGAATCATGTTGAAAGCTATACCAAGGTTCTGAAGGCAGGTGTAGTTGTAACCACCAGCAACCCCGACTTGGAAATGAACCGGGTTCAAACCTTGCCATCTGCTTCTCAATATAAAATGTCTCACATTTAGGAGGGTAAACAAACCAAATGTTTAATGAACTATACGTATTCGACATTGATTACAACTTGTTTGTTCGTTTTGTGGGTTTGATAGCTTATCAAGCCAAGTTCAAACACGTTCAATAAGCTTAATAAGTATAGTACCAAAACACTAAAGTGCTCAGCTTGTTAATGTTTACAAATCGTTTGGCGAGGGCTTTTTGAAAGCTTAATAAGAGTTCCTTAAGAGCTTATTAAAGGCTTGATAAGAACTCAATAAGAGCTTGCCAATAGTTGGTATTAGCTTAAAAATAGTTCGATAACGGCTGATAAAACTCGAATAGTAAGGCTCGATAGCAAGCTCGACTAGGTAGCAAGCACAACTAAATTATAAGTTTGATTTGACTCGATAATGAACTTGAATCGGCTCAATCAGGCTAACAAGTTGACCCAAGCATCATTTATAGTAATATCTTATCGAACTGAATTCAAATAAATCTCCAAAAACATGATTAGTCTTATTGAGCAAGAGCTCAAACGAGAAGGCACTAGGCTCGACTTGGCTCGTTTACACCTTTGCTTACATTGCTTTCTTCTTAGAAAGGGCTTCAAAAGGCATTTCTTTGTCCTTGTTAAAAAAATACAAGAAAAGTATAGAGGTTTACTTTAGTGTCATTAATAGCACGTTGATCATCAAAGGTTGGACCAGTGCCCACCCTGTGCATGTAGCCCAGAACCCAAATTCCACCGACACATTATTGAACCAACACACTCGCAGAAGAAGAGGGAGAAACCCTTAGTTACACAAGGAAGACAACTTAAATGAAGCACAGACAAGTACTATAGGCACGTGCCCTTGTAGAGGCACATTATCAACTGCAATAATACTGCAATGTGCTACATTTGGATAATTTATTTTGCAATGCAAATGGGATCACTCTATCAACTGACGAAAAAACCCAGGCAACTTGAATATGCACTCATGTGTAGAAAAGAACCAAGTTATACTGACTTTTGCCCGCTGTAGCGTAGTATACCATGCACATCTATAATCCCAGGAGGGAACACTGGATCTGTCGCGGCTCTTACTGACACTTTGGCCACTGCTGTCACATTCACCGGGGGCGTTAGCAGGGGACCCACTAATGGCACCTGTGTCAACGGTTTCGCATGTTGCAGAACCTGCACCCCTCAACCCAGATTTTGATTAGGGTCCCAATTTAAATCTCCAAGAAAACCATTGCAGAGTATATTGACGGTGTGAGAAAGCAAGAACAACAAAACAAAACAAAAAAAAAAAAAAAAAAAAAAAGGGAATAAAGGAGGCTGTTGTTGGAAGTTGGCATATTGTGGCTCATACGAAAATTACAGTAAACTGCAATCGTGCTTTTTGTATAAATAGGGAAATTATAATGGTATAACAGTCTACAAACATGGGGCAGTGTATTACCATCTCTAGCGGAGAACCGATTACACCAAGAGGTAACTTCATGCTACCAACACGACGAGTCCCATAAATGAACCCAGGTCTCAAAATAATACCTGCACAAAGACATGCGACTGGGATTAGGAGAAAGGGAAAGGGAGAGGAAATACCATCAATTAACAAGTGGCAAGATGCAAGTAAGATCGTCGCTATCTGAGGCACATTTTGCCATTTTGCAACATTTAGGATAGGTTGAATGCTGCGAGTTCAACAACGAACAACAATAATCTACGTCTTTTTTCCACAAAGTTAGGTCAACTACACAAAATAGAGTGCATATATATGCTCTGATTCATTGTACCAATCAGGCAACCGAACCTTAAAGTGAAGAATGACCCAGATGTTGTCAGTTCATCATATGGAAATGAGTCTGGGCATTAATCGCAGCAAAAAGTACACAATGTCACCATGTAGAGATTAAAGAAAAAGCATACCTCCATAAGGAAATTTGGTTAATAGCTCCGTTTCAGCAGCTCTCTGAATGAAAACATTCATGATACATCACGATTACACTCCTTGGTATCATTTAGACACAAGAAGGATATATTCACACAAAGCCATAGGCAGATGGATAAACCATCAATGCTTTGCCTAGAAGACGGCCTGAGTTATTTGAAAACAAGAATGCATACCTTTCCCTCATAATACCCTCGCAGTACATAATTAACCAAGCCAAAATCAGCAGCAGAGATATAAACAAATCTCTTTACTCCTGTATGAAAATCACAACGATGAAAATTTAAAGCTGGAAAAACCAGTTAACCAGCTTATTGACTACCAATATCATCATATTGAAAGCATAATAAATGAGGAAAATGGCGATAAGAGGATTTCAAACGTCATCCCAAGTTGCACAAAACATCATTCAGCGATTGTATAATCCCAGACACTTGAGCAAACATTCTACTTGGCTTAGTAGCTTTCCATCAGAATGCAAAAAATTCTGAACCAGCATACTGTCCCGTAGCTCTGGATCTAAAATGCTAAAATGGAGAATGTAAACTCAGTAAGTATACCCCAAGTTCTGTTCAGACATAGGCACTTAGATATTGTACATAAACCATAGGCAGCAGCTGTCAAAGGAAAGTCGAAAGCAAGTCCTTGCAGACTCTGCCCAAAAAATATAATTGATTTCAGCAAATTCATTAAATAGTGTTAAAAGAAACATTTCTAACGCTCTAGTTGTTCTAACAGTTTGTCTTAGCTTGAGGCCTTTAACTGTCTAAGCTGCTCATTTAGTCATTACTTCCCTCATTTCTTATCTTTTCTCATTACACCCCCCCCCCCCCCCCCCCCCCCCCCCCCAAACACCCCCCCCAAAAAAAAAAAAAGGAAACTCTTCATATTTCTTCTCTCATCAAGCTAGGAATCAGCAGCCTCATCACTCGTTGGTTTCTCAATATATAAGGTTAATATTCAAGTGTTGATAGCAATAACATCAGATTTATGCTTCCCTCATTTCTACAGCCATTGTATTTATTCTTGATAATGGTAATTTACTGAGGGCACAAAACATGGTCTGTGACAGGAACAATCAACGCATTATATCATGCAGTGAAGAGAAGATACCTTTCTCTGCAGCTGCTCTAATTGCATTGATGTTGGCAGTGCCATTGATTTTATACATATATGAATTGGAGCCAAAGCCACCAACACAAGAAATCTGCGAAACATGGCATGACACTTTAAGTAAAAACAGACCTATTTTCAGAATTAGTACAAAGCACACAAACAAGCGTACAATCACTAACAGATCAGTAAACAACAGAAACAGAAAGGTTCGAGTGAATACTAGGGGAAACTTTTGAGCAGATAAAACTAGATAAAGCGAGCCAAGCAAGAATGAAGCTCAGCCTTTTCAGATTCAAAAGAAAAGATAAGTAAAAGATTAGTTTTCTTATCTGAAATTTCCAAAATCCAACACACAATGTTATTAATGCAAGCACCTACACAAGATTCTCAGTTACACATAAGCAGCAATCATTAAAGATGATGCCTAAACTTTTTTGGACCTATAGAAAGTAAACAAGCCAGAGCTTTGAGATTACTTACAACATAACTAACTCCATCCAGTGCATCCTTAAATGTTTCAGGTGAAAGAAGGTTTCCTGCCGATAGGAAAAGCAATATAAGGCACCACATATTACATATCATCATGTCTATCATCTAAATTTTACAGGCAGGTGGGGTAGAGGATGGTGTATCATTTGATTGACAAAAGATCATGAACCTTGATGCCAGGTCACATTGTGCGCCCAGGATTCATTTATTGATGACCTGCCTGACCTAAAATAAAGAAACAAAACAATCAGTTTTACATTCCATGAAACTATAAGCAATAGTACACAGCATAAAAGTTCAAAAAGAAGAATATATGATCGTATTGCAATTAAACTGAGCTCCAACATGAAACACTAAGGAAAAATGAAATAATTTTTAATTTAACAACAAAAAACAGTGGACTCCCTATGGGAGAGTGCGGTCTAGTTTATGTGAGATGGATTGAACTACAAGACCAATATTAGCAATGGTGTTATGAAATTCAGCTGAAAGTTTCCAGAGCTCCTACCTAGTATCATGAATATAGACAATAAAAAAAAATAACCCACCATAAATCTCCATCACTAGAGAATTAACATTTATGAACTCAGAGAGATCTCAAACAAACAGAAACATATAAGTTACTCCCAAGGTTGCCCCGGAAAGAATGTGTATTTGACAGAGTGAAGTTAATTCCAATGCCTGTGGCAACTCACAAACCGCAGCACAAGATTTTCTCACACCACCAACATTATTCCACTGACCACCTCTTTGTGGTGCCTCAAACTAAACTACATGAGCATTGTTGCATTGGTCCTAATCAACCCTCCCATCAGAAATAACAATAACTACAGGATTCATCTCACACATCATAGGGACCTAAAAGCTCTGTGTCCTATGCCACATTAGAGGTCTTATTTTCATTAGAAGGATCATGTCTAATTATGTATGCAGCAACTTCCACTTATTGATTCAACTTTAGTCGGATTTTATGATAAGGTTTGATGATCCAAATACATTTTAATGTCATAGTTAGCTTTCAGCCATTAAGAACTCAAAAGGACCAAATCACTGAAAGCAGTGCATAGTTACTATTTCTTCAAACATTGAAAAGTTAATACTTTAATATAATGAAAATAGTTTATCATTCAGTCAGATGATTACAAGTATAACATGTGAATACAGATGGACAGACCCACTGGTGATTCTCAAACCCAGAAAATAATTCAACAAATAATATAGTTGTCATCGAATAATCACCTGCTAAGACTTGCAACAGATAAGCCACGGTCTAAAGCTTCTTTGAGTACATGCGATCCAACAAATCCATTTCCTCCCAGTACAAGTAACTGAATCAGATAAAGCAGGACCAACACAAAAATTAAAAACAATAGCATACACTTCAGCAACTGTTTCTGCGAAGCAAATTAAGGAGACAGAAATGTCTCAAAAACATCTAAAAGATACTCGAAAGTTAGACGAGAATACCTTCTCCATGGGAGGAGGGGGAACATTTACTGTCTCTGCTTCCTCAACTTTTGGGCTTCCATTAGCCTTTGTCGAATCTGTAGACAGAAACCTCCCATTTCTAGATATGGCAAGCGAACTAAGAAAAAAGAGAGATTGTGTGAAAACAAAGCAAAGTTCTTACTCAATTAAACAACAAACAACAAAAACGGAATATGAACCAATCACAACAAGCCTCATGACAGCTCAGTCAGTCTTGAGCTGTGAGAAGCAAAAGTAGCGGCCCATCCAACAGTATATGTCATCAACGAAGGAGGCATGTGCCATCAAAGAGATTTCCATTTAGAAAATGGAAGGAACCAACCATCCAAAAAGTCTAAGTTAGGTAACAACACAATAATGGTTTCATACTTTAACATGCCCCACTCCACTAATGTCTATCAGGCTTGAAGCATGGATAATTTACATAATCACCTTATGTAATTTGCTTAAAGATACTAGTATTAACAATGGGGCTATAGGGACTCAAATCTAGACCTCTTTGTCAAAGAGACTCCGATATCATGTCAAAAACCAACTCTTCAAAAGCTAAAGTTGTTAGTTGAAGGCATAAGAAGGGTTTTATACTCCAATACCATGTGCTCAAAATGTGGCTGCTCAAGAATCGGTCCAGGAAACTATCATTAGGAAAATGAAAACTTAGAATGTTGAGATGACTGACACCCTAACGGAAAATAACAAAATTCCACCGCCCATGTGTTGGTAGAAATTAACACCCTAATACCTGATTGGGAAATGTAAAGAAGATTTGAGGCGGCCAACCATATTGTTCATGCTTTGCAAACTTTTGACAGTATGGGAGTTAGGCATATTTCATTTCTTCATGGGGTAGCTTTAGAAGGCCTTTGAATCAAATAGTTCCCACTCTCAACAGGACAAAGCAACAAATATCTTGAGTAGCAAAAAAAGAGCTACCTCAGATAATATGTACTACCTTGTCTCCGACCAGACCATGTTAGTACAATGAAGAAGCAACACAGGTAGAGAATTTAGTAACATAGAGCACGTGAAGTGATCAAATGTCTAATTATAATGTCTTTCCTCGAAACAGTTTCTCACTAGTATTATTACTTCACCCCGATGACTGCAGTAACAAGAGCAGTTTTCTGTCAGTATATGGTGCATTTGTATGATCACTGGGATCCAAATATATAAGAGCTCACATACACAGGCTGCGCATAGGAACTTAAACCTCTATAAATAAATGCAAAGGATAAAATGAGGAACTTCTTTATGCACATGATTCCCTTCATGCAGGTAAATACACTTGAATGCGAAATCTTAATGAAAGGAAGGGAATGTTGGGTGCTAAAACTACACATTTGATGGGTGCTCCAACGCCCATCCCTATCCAGACACCTCTTTTCAATCAACAGCAATAATGAACCTCCACAGCAAAATCTAGCAAAATTTCAGCCAACACCAAACAAAGCCGACTTCGTATTCAGGCGATTGACAAAGGGCCTACCTCCAATACATGATTCCAACAAGATCTTTCTTTAATGCTGGAAACTAATGCAATTATTCACACGCCATACACGTGGGAACTTCGCAAGACATCCGCTCATACTACTATAGGCAGTCCAAAATTCAGGAGAATATCAATTGCGTCATGTGAAATTTCACCAGGCATAGGCCCCACCCACAAAGGCATATATGAAATCTATGTATAAGCCTAGGTGGGGTTCATCCAACCACCAATTAGCATTGGATGATGTAGCTTCCTAATGATCCCTTCTCTCTCACAACTCTAATGTAGAGTTTCTTACTAGATTCACACATATAGTCGTTAACAACTAAATGTGAATTTCCAGACGCCAAATATTGATACATTAGATGTCAACAATAAGCCCAACTCAACACGTCTCAAGATTCCAACGTAAAATAAATAGAAATACCAATACTCAAACTTAATATCTAGACGGAAATTCTGGAAATATCCATTCTACAGAATCTGTACATCCATCTAAGAATTCGAACAGGGAAGCAAGTTTACCAATTCAGGAGTTTTCTCATGAAATTTAACGAAATGTTAGAAGACAAGTAACAAAAATTGAAGCTTTGCATTCACATTCAGGACTATCAAACTAGACCTACGAAGCAAGAATTCGTACATGATCATCCAATTCATGACATTAAAAAAAAAAAAAAAGGAAGCGCGGGATGAGAGAAGAGAGAAAGAAAAGTAAAGAGTTATGAGATGCATACCGGAATCGGAGGAGATGTCGGGTGCGGAGGGATCGCAACATGGTGACTTGCAATTAAGCGGAGCGCTTGAAAGAGACGACGACACCACCACCCACAATGCTCTCTCTCTCTCTCTCTCTCTCTGTCTGAGTACTTCATGCTGCGGCAAGCAAAGGAGCAAGGCAGGTATGGAAGGTACATGTGGCACGCTCTGAGCCCTGTATGTAAGACTATGAACTGGCAACCTGGCCCATTTATTTAACAAACTCACACACAAGCCCACTATCCCCATCACACTCCCAGCCCATCCCCAACGTAACGTATCTACAGCCTTATTATACTAACGGCTTCCAAATTGCTTTATTGTCTGGTCTCTCTCCTCACATGGACTTCTCTTAGACTTTAAGCGGTGTCTTAAAATTATGTTAATATTGAGTGTGAGACATGAATTTGAGACCGACGTCAAGTCAAGCACTTATCCAGCTTTTGAATTATCTTGATATCACTTTTGTATACTCGATATTTGTTGATGTATTTTCAAAATGAGTGTTGAATAATATGTAAAACACTGTTTGATATATGTATAAGATGTGTTTGAGATTGTCCCAGTTTTGTTCAAGTGTTTAAAGCGTGAAAGGGGTGTGTGTCGGCACATGGGCCATGTGTGTCGACATACAATCCAACAGAAACACGGGGGAAGAGCTATGTGTCGACACACATGGCTCGTGTGTCGACACACAGCCCTTTACAGAAGCGCACGGAGAGAAACAGTGTGTGTCTACAAACAAGGGCTGCGTGTCAACACACAATCCTGCAGTAACCCTGTGTGTCGACACACATGACTGCTTTTCTAGCAGTTTTCTTCGCGCCCCTTTCTCGATTTTTGGTGATTCTTCTAGGTTTTTTCTTTGGGACGTCTTCTTCCATAGGATACACATATATTCTCCTATTTGACACTTGTTTGATGGACTGGAATTAACCCATGAGAATAAGGGAAAAGAATGGAAGAACATTGTGAGAAAAAGTTCTTTGTGTTCTTGAGTGTTCTTGTGAAAAACAAAACGTCAATCTCTCTACATCTCTACCGATCTCTCCCTTTACACATTCTTGCTTCATATATTGGTTGTTGTTGTATCCCCAAGGATATTTCGCATACCGAAATAAATCTTAAGTAAAGTGATTACATAGCCTCAACACCTGAGATCTTCCGGTTACCCGTTTACAAGGATTTTACAAGTATTTTTCAGATTTGCACTAACAAAGGTTTAGTCTTTTGGTTTGGGATATGGCTTCATCACCTAGGAAAATGACAGCCAACTTCGTGAAGTTAGATCGTTTTGATGGCGGTAATTTCTGCCGATGGCAGAGGAAGATGCACTTCCTCATAACTACTTTGAATGTGGTGTGTGTCTTAAATACACCATTTCTGTCCCCCGCTTCTGAGGAGGAGGAGACTTTGGCCAAGCAGAGGGCCAGACTGAAATGGGAGAATGATGATTGCATCTGTAGAGGGCATATACTCAACGGTATGATTGATGCCCTGTTTGACATCTACTCGAACGTGCCGACTGCAAAGGAACTATGGGATCCGCTTGAGTCTTGCTACACGACTGAGGATGCTACAAGCAAAAAGTTCCTGGTTAGTCAATTTAATAATTACAAAATGGTAAATGACCGTCCTATCATAGAGCAATTCCTTGAAATTGAACATATTTTGAATAATTTTAAACAACATAGCATGAATATAGACAATACCATAATTGTTTCATCCCTGATTGACAAACTTCCTCCTTCATGGAAAGACGTTAAGAAGAGTCTTAAACATAAGAAGGAAGATATGTCAATGGAGGAATTGGCTAACCACTTGCGTAGTGAGGAAGGCTACAGGGTACAGGATGACAACAAAGACCGCCCTGGTGACGTTGGTAAAATCAATATCACAGAAGAAGGCCAGTCGAGTAAAGGAACCAAGAGAACCGAACACTTCCAAAAGAAGAAAAATGACAAGAGGCCGAAATTGATCTGTTGGGAGTGTCAAAAGCCCAATCATCTACGTAGGGACTGGTACCGCCTTAAAAATAAGAAAGGCAAGGGGCTTGATCATTGCGCCAAAAATTCGAATGATAAGTTCGTGGCGATGATATCGGAAGTCAACCTAGTCGAGAGTGAT
The DNA here is from genome assembly GCA_018398585.1 of Simmondsia chinensis. Classification (NCBI taxonomy): domain Eukaryota; kingdom Viridiplantae; phylum Streptophyta; class Magnoliopsida; order Caryophyllales; family Simmondsiaceae; genus Simmondsia; species Simmondsia chinensis. The sequence goes on along the minus strand of JAGTTD010000005.1, from coordinate 40,033,523 downwards.
AACTCTTGGTGGGTTGACTCGGGGGCTACGAGACATGTGTGTAAGGATACGGGGTTCTTCACGACTTTTGAATCCATGGACAACAGAACTGTGTTGTTCATGGGCAATGGGGCAACCATACCGGTTAAAGGGAAGGGAATAGTTGATTTGCTTTTTACCTCTGGAAAAACCCTTACTTTAACCGATGTATGCTATGCTTCGGATGTGAAGAAGAATCTCGTGTCCAGTGGCCTGTTAAATCGGTTTGCTTTCAAGTTGGTCTTCGATGCCGACAAGTTTGTATTGTCAAAGGGAGGAGTCTTTGTTGGCAAAGGGTACTTATGTAATGGGATGTTCAAAATCGATAATTCTATTTATATGCTTGACTCGTCATATTTGTGACATCATAGATTAGGTCATGTGAATTTTCGTAGATTGTTTGAAATGGTTAATTCTTCATTGATACCTCAAATAGATAAGGTCGATGATAAGTGTAAAGCGTGCATCTTAACGAAAATAACGAGATTGCCATTTCCATCGGTGCAAAGAGAGACTAATCTACTAGACCTGGTACATAGCGACTTATGTGATTTCAAGAATACATCGAGTTTAGGTGGAAAGAGATATTTTATAACATTTATAGATGACAGTTCGAGATTCTGTTATGTATATCTCATAAATCACAAAGATGACTCGCTTGATAGATTTAAAGCATATAAAGCAAAAACTGAATTACACTGTGAGACCTTCCTCAAGCGCCTTAGGTCGGACCGTGGTGGGGAATACTATAATCCCAAGTATTTTGAAACCACCGGAATTATACATGAGATAACTGCTCCATATACGCCACAATAGAATGGCGTGGCTAAGAAAAAAAATCGGACTTTAACTGAAATGGTTAACCCAATGTTATCCTACTCCGGTCTCCGCGATGGGTCTTGGGGTGAGGCGATGCTAACAGCCTGTCATATATTAAATCAAGTTCCAAATAAGAGAAATAAAATAACCCCGTATGAACTGTGGAATAAACGACCCCCTAATTTGAACTATGTAAAGGTGTGAAGGTGTAGGGCAGTTGTTAAAGTCCCTAAGCCTAAACGTAAAAAGTCAGGGAAAAGAGGCATTGATTGCATCTTTGTTGGATATGCGCCTCATAGTAAGGCGTATTGGTTTTATATGATTGAATCTAATGATTATATCAATGTGAATACAATCACAGAATCAAGAGACGCCATATTTGATGAGAATCGGTTTACCTCTATCCCTAGACCGAGGAATCATGTACTGATTGAGAGTGACACTCAAGTGTCATATGATGATGTTCGTCATGAGAGGAAAGATGTCCCTAAAACCTCTCTAGAACTCCGAAGGAGTAAGAGAGCAAGGACAGAAAAATCTTTCGGTTTGGACTTCTATATACGTTTATGATACAAGGTTCGTGGAACGATGTGGACCAAGTGGCTCCATATTGTTGTGTCATGGAATCCCATGACGTTTAATGAGGCAATGAGGTCACATGATGCCTCCTTTTGGCGAGAGGCTGTGAATGATGAGATGGATTCCATCTTAGGCAATAATACCTGGATCCTAGTGGACCTTCCACAAGAAAGTAAGCCCATTGGGTGTAAATGGATTTTCAAAAGAAGATGAAGGTCGATGGAACGATTGATAAGTTCAAGGCCCGATTGGTGGCTAGAGGGTTCAACCAAAAACATGGGTTGGACTGCTTTGACACATATGCCCCCGTGGCAAGAATATTGACGACAAGGGTATTGATAGCCGTTGCCTCAATTTATAAACTAGCGATACACCAAATGGATGTCAAAACGGCATTCTTGAATGGTGAGCTAGAAGAGGAAGTGTATATGGAACAACTTGAAGGTTTTGTTGTTCCTGGCCAAGAGAGAAAAATATGTAAACTCATACGTTCTCTGTATGGGCTAAAGCAAGCCCTGAGTGGCTCCAAAATTTTGATAATGTTGTTTTAAACAACATATTCGTTATAAATGAATCAGATAAATGTGTCTATAGCAAGTTTGATAATGGCAAAGGGGTCACTATATGTTTGTATGTTGATGACATGCTGATATTCGGTACTGATGTGGAACAAGTAGAGAGAACTAAACAGTTTCTCTCGGAAAACTTTGCTAAGAAAGACATAGGTGAGGCGGAGGTAATCCTCGGTATAAGAATTGTAAGGAAAGGTGATACCATTTCCTTGACACAGTCTCACTATGTTGAAAATGTTTTGAAAAGATTCCACTTTGATGAATGTGCACCGGCGTTCGTTCCAATGGACCCCAGTGTAAAATTAGTACCGAATGAGGGCGCTCCAGTGTCACAACTGAGATATGCCCAGGTCATTGGTTGTCTTATGTATGCCATGATGAGCACAAGGCCTGACATAGCCTTTGCTGTTGGAAAGCTGAGTAGATATACTAGCAATCCAAGTAAGCCGTTGGAATGCTATGGATCGTGTACTGAAGTAACTTAAGAAGACTATGAGTTATGGTCTTTCTTATGTAGGGTATCCACCTATTTTGGAGGGGTACTCTGATGCAAGTTGGATCTTCGATGTGGAGGATCATGCATCCACAAGTGGGTAGGTATTCCTACTTGGTGGGGGTGCGATTTCTTGGGGTTCCAAGAAACAGACTTGCATATCTGATTCAACTATGGCGGTAGAGTTTATAGCTCTTGCATCTGCGGCTAAGGAAGCCTAATGGTTAAAGCATCTCTTATATGAGATACCTTTGTGGCCTAAGCCGATCTTACTGATATCTATCCATTGTGATAGTTAGGCTACGCTTTCTAGAGCGTACAGTAAGGTGTACAATGGGAAGTCCAGACACATTGGTGTAAGGCATAGTATAGTGAGACACCTTGTTCGTGAAGATGTCATCACTGTGGACTTTGTGAGAACCAGTCAGAATCTAGCGGATCTATTTACAAAAGGCCTGTCTAGAGACTTGGTTCTGAAAAAAAATAAAGGGATAGGGTTGAAACCTGTCATTATTAGTAACCCATGATAGGCTCTCAACTTGACGCCTAGTATGACGCTAGGTCTTGGGTTCAATGAGAGAGACTTGTCATGTGTGACTGCGAGCACTAAATGAGAATTTTTCCATTTCGAGTGTGAAGTAGTGGTGGCCATGGGCTGGGTTGGGCGCTGGCCTGGGCCTGGGCTCGGCAGGCCCGGCCCGGGCCTGCTACAGTGCAGGCGGGCCGGGCCTGGCCTTTTTAACTAAATTAAAAAATACATAGTCGTTTTGTACTAAAATTATTATAATTCATTGATAAATAATATGAGATACAAATATATTTCTTTCCAAGTATATATGTTCAAAAAAAATAATACTAAATATATATAATAAATAAAATACAATATACAACAAATAATTATCAAAAAAATATCAGTAAATAAATAACGTATCAAATACAAATACCAAGTTGGGGCCTAATATTTAAAAATATAAATTTATTTATCAAAAAATATAAAGTTTGACATATGGAGTGTGCGGTCATCTTTTGACGTAAATATTTGAAAGTAAATAATTAACATACAAAAGTCTTGAATCTTGATATCAGTCATATCGGGGGGTTTCTATGCCATCATTTGACGTATCAGTTGTGCGGTCGTCTTCTTCATCGCTCGATGAATCCATCTTCATTCTCTGTTGATCTCTTGCCTCAGCTAGCAGCCAATCCTTCAAGCACACGGACATCTCCAAGCTCGACGGCGATAGCTTTGCCCTCTTCGTTCCAAGCAACCTGCCACCAAGACTAAAAGCACATTCCGATGCTACTGAAGACACCGGACAACTTAGTATATCACGTGCCATGGTGGAAAGCACAGGATATTGGGTTTGCTTTGTGTTCCACCATTGTAAAAGTTCAAAATGCGGGTTGGCCGGCCGCCCGAAAATATGGACCAACGGTGTCCGCAAGTAATAATCTAGCTCGTCACAAGACGTGGGGGCTATTGCGGGCATAAATTGCTCCAACAACTTCCACGAATATGACATGTGTGAACTACTTCCACTAGATGTGGAAGATCCTACTGCAGTAGTACTAGGATTATTAAATGATAATTTAGGAGAATACTCAGAAAATAAATTATGCAAGTCGTTATTGACATCGGCAATGAAAGTGTTGACATTAAGAGTAGGATGCAAATATTTAAAAAAATGTTGGCAAAACAAGTTGAAACCCCCGCGTTTACAACGAGGGTCTAAAATAGTTGCAAAGCAATAAGTAAGAGGTAGTTCAGAAAAATATTTGGCAAACTTTTCTTTCATTACCTTAATCAATCCGAACAAAATGGGGTTGGATTGATTAGCCACCATCCAATTTATAATATCAAGCAATGTTGATATTGCTTGAGGCATGGTCGGATAGTAGCAGCCTGAAAAAAATGTTGTCGCGTCTTTAAACATACTAAAAAATTTCCAAATTTCATCTATTGTCTCCCAATGTATACCGTCCAAGTTGTAATCGCGCCATTCTACACGATTTTCCTGGGCGAATTCCATCAGAGCGTCTTTGTACGGTAAAATGCGCTCTAACATTACTACCATAGACGACCACCTAGTTTTAGAGTATAATTTAAATTGTTTATATTTTATGTTATGCAACCTACATACATTCTTAAATCTTTTTTTCCTAGTGACGGATGTTTTAATTGATATTATTACAGATCTTAAGGTGGCAGGGGATACGTCTATAAGATCTAAACCATCCATTACCATTAAATGCAAAATGTGACAGATGCAACGAATATGAAAACACTTCCCACCTAACATGGGTCTCATTTTCCTAATTAAATGTGCTACGGATGCAGTGTTATTGGAAGCATTGTCAAACGTAATACTGAAGATACGTTGTTCTATGCCCCAATCGCGGACTGCCGACATAATCGCACCCGTAATTACCTCGGCAATATGGGGGCAATCTAAAAGCCCAAAATGAATTATTCTCTTCTGGATGATGAAGGATTCATCGGTCCAGTGTGCCGTTATGCACATATAAGGTTGGTCGGGTTTGGACGTCCATACGTCCGACTTCAACGAGAACATGCTCGTGTTCGTCGCAAAAAGTGTATGTATCCCAATTTTAAGATTGTGGTACAACGTAAAAGCGTCCCGCTTTACGGTGTTCCGAGGAATCCTCACAATTGCGGGGTTCACATTGCGTTGGAGGTAGTCGACGAAATGTGGGTTTTCGCCGGTACTAAAAGGCCTTTCACTCAAAATTACATATTTAGCTAGCCCCCTACGGTTGCTCTCCTGAGAGAACCTAAAATTAGCAAGTGCACCGGTCACTTGCTGTACTAAACGTTGTTGGCTCTTTTCCAGGAATTGCTCGGGGTGGCACCTAAATATATGTCTATTTAGTGTGCCCGTCCCACTGCCGGGTTGATGGCTAAAATTCTTAGGTGGGTCACATAATTTACAGGTTGCTTTATTAGTTGTCTTATTAAGGGTAAAGTGCTTCCATACCCCACTAGTTGTACGCCTACTAATCAAGGTACTAGTTTCAGGCTGGGCATCGGTGGTGGGGGTGGGTTCCTCATCAGTTTGTGAGTCTCCAACCCCACCACTACCTGACTCATGATAATCTTGTGGTTGTGAAAAGTTATAATCTATGCCATCATCAGTGTATTGGGGTGTTAGGTCTGGTTGTATAAAAGCTCGTTCTTCAGTATCAAGTAAGACAATTCTAGTCCTTTTAGGGATTCTGGGTGGCCGAGAAGAGCTAGAATTAGCACGACCGGCTCCAGATGATGAAGAGTTGTGTGCCATATTAGTATAAATGATTATTATTTATAAAATGCAAGTAGTAATGCAAATTAAATAACTAAAAATGCGAATAAAAAAAAATTACGATACTAAAATTACCGAAACGAGAGAACAATGCAATTCACACTTCAGCCAAATACTTTACGAACTTCGAACTTTAGAGCATAATTTTGCAATTAGCAAATTAGAGAAGATGGGAGATGATGAATGTATAGAGAGAGAAGAGAGAATTGATGATTTTGTGAGAAAATGAGTTGGGAGGTTTAAGTATTTATAGAAAAAAAATATATAATTTTTTTTTTTTTTTTTTTGTAAAAAAAGAGCCGTTGGCTCTTTTGGGCCGGGCCCAGGCCCTGAAAAAATTAGGCCCGAGGCCTGGCCCAGGGGGACCTCGGGCCTAGGCCCGGCCCGGCCCGCTACAGTGCAGTGCGGGCTGGGCCGGGCCATAAACGGGCCGGGCCGAGCTGGTTTCCGGGCCGACCCCGCCCGTTGGCCACCACTAGTGTGAAGTGCTTGATACCCGCGTCAGAGATTCTAAGAGAATGAGCCAATGCTCTCAATGGACCTGGTTTTTCGAACTTATTGAATGTCACGTCGCAGGGACATGATCAATGAGGTCCACCTTAGTGTGTGTTGAAGTTTGGCCACTTCAAAGGGGTGATTTTGGACTGAGGGTTTGGCCCTGAAACACTCACGAAGGGTACAGGACACAAGGCCACAAATGTGTCGATTTGGGAGTTGTAGAGTGTGTACGAAGAGTACGTCTTGTGCGTGATTGGATAGTCGGTTAGTCAAATGGGTTGTATGGTTCAAAGCTTGGTCTACCATTTTCGATCCGATTAACTTATGGTCCTTTCACTAGCTGGGGGTTCAATCGGGAGACACTCTTGTTGATGCACAATCAGGCGTCCTTTATTTGAGATGTTATTTTAAGATTGATTATATTTTGAAAATGCCAGGGGAATGTTGATGTATTTTCAAAATGAGTGTTGAATAATATGTAAAATACTGTTTGATATATGTATAAGATGTGTTTGAGATTGTCCTGGTTTTGTTCAAGTGTTTCCAGCATGATAGGGGGTGTGTCGACACATGGGCCATGTGTGTTGACATACAATCCAACAAAAACACAGGGGAAGAGCTGTATGTCGACACACAATCCTGCAGTAACCTTGTGTGTCAACACACAATCCTGCAATGACCCTGTGTGTCGACACACAGGACTGCTTTTCTGGCAGTTTTCTTTGTGCCCCTTTCCCGTCTTTTGGCAATTCTTCTTGGGTTTTTCTTTGGGACGTCTTCTACCATAGGATACACATATATTCTCCCATTTGACACTTGTTTGATGGATTGGAATTAATCCATGAGAATAAGGGAAAAGAATTGAAGAACATTGTGAGAAAAAGTTCTTTGTGTTCTTGAGTGTTCTTGTGAAAAACAAAACGTCAATCTCTCTACATCTCTATCAATCTTTCCCTTTACACATTCTCGCTTCATATATTGGTTGTTATTGTATCCCCGAGGATATTTCGTATACTGAAATAAACCTTAAGAAAAGTGATTACATAACCTCAACACCTGAGATCTTCCGGTTACCCGTTTGCAAGGATTTTGCAAGTATTTTTCAGATTTGCACTAACAATATTTGGTTGGACTCAACTCATTAGTCTAATCTTTTCAACTCAAGCTTACTATTATGCTTAGCTTGCTGCTTATTCAAGCTCACCATTCAGTCAAGTTATTCCAACTACTATTGAGTAGGGGTGTAGATGAATCAAGCTTACAATAAACCACTCGTGTTGGAAATCAATTACCGTTTCTTGGTGTTCATTATTGGGGCTTCATAGCTTATCGAGCCGAATTCAAACAAACTCGATAAGCTTAATAATTTGACTTCGAAAAGGGGGTGCTTGATTTGTCAACATCCGCAAACAATTTTATAAGAACTTGTTAACAATCTGTATTAGCTTGAAAATGGTTCAACAGTAACTCAAGTAGCTAAGCTCTATATCTTGCTCGGGTCAGTGACAAACTCGGATTGGTTGTGAGCTCGATTCAACTCGATGATGAGCTTAAACTGGTCAAGTTGAGTCAAACGAATACACTAAATTCTTATGATTGGTTTGAAAGCTCGATAAGTGCTCAACTTAAATTAGAGTTCCATGAGGTTTATCGAGTTAAAATTTGAGCAAGAGGAAACTCGATTGGCTGGACTCAGTTTATTTACTACACTAATATGGAGCCATCATTATCATTGATTCATTATTGAACTAACATTGAATTACTAACAAGATCTTTACAAGTCATGAATGAGTTCTCAATTTATGAGTTTTTTAATGTATACGAGTTTTTTACCAAATATTTATGAAAGTTAAGGAGTGAAATTTGTCGCGATAACGAATATATCCAAAACGAAAGACAAATGATCCCTAGGATTCATAATGAGTATGAACCCAATGCATTAATTGCAAAGGTATCATTACCCCGTGAAAAGGTGGCTCCACCCTGCTTCATTTAATTATATATATATAGAGCTCCCCCAATCATATTCTATATAGTTGGCCTCATGTATGATTCCATTACTCTAGTATGGATTAATGATATTATTATATTTATATATAACCCACTTTAATCTTTTTTTTTGTATTATATTATTATATATGTTAGATTTATTTGTACGCTAGTTTCTTTATATCAAAATCCTATCCCCCACCCAGTTGCCGCATTTATTATTCCTATTACAAATTATCATTATTAATTACACTATTCCTATTATCTAAGTGACTCCTGCTTTCTAAATCCGAATATATATATATGATATTGCGTGTATAGGAGAATAAAGCTTTTATTATTAATTATTAATTATTAATTAATTATCTAAAGCACAACATTATTAGCAAAGGCAATAACTAAGTGTACCAAGCACAATAACCAAACGTGATGCATGTTTAATATATACTGGATTAGAATCACTTATATAATCCACTAATTCATTGTTCTAATCACCTTCAAACACCTAAGATTCCTCATTCACTAGCTAACTTAAAATAATTAGTTGATAATTAGCTAATAATTAAATACATAAAAATAGTGATCCATTTCATAATGGAGCTTTTAAGTACAAAGGTTGGCAATTTTATGAAGGCTATTAAATTTAGGAATAAATATATTGAAGGGCATTAGAATCTATTATGTTAAAAGAAGAGAACATTTGTTATGTTTGCATGCCGCAAGAAAGAAGATGTATTAAAATAAGTTTGTGTTGTACTAAAATGCTATTAAGACGTGATTAATGCTTGTGCAACGGCTTGGCTCATGCTCGCTGGCATGTGCATGAAAACGTATATTAAGTAGGTGAACATTGTCTCACGTTGAGAAAAAAGATCTTTTCTCAAATCTTTTTAAGTTCAAAAGTACGTTTTGTTTTTAAACCAAGTTCTTTGAAAGGCACGCTGCACTACTGTTTAGACGGAACTATAGCAACCCAAAGATATGTTGATGCAGCGCGTGATGGGATAAAAGGGGTACGGGAAGGCTCAACGGCCCTCCTTTTGTATTTTATTTAGAACTGATATAAAATAGACAAAGATGGGGTAGAATTAGCTCTCTCACACCTTGAGGAGTTTAAATCTCCATAAAAGAAAATATCATAATTCATCAAAATCAAAGTCTCCCTAAACATAAGCCTAGCCTCTCCTTTATATAAAGGTGGGACTTCAATTCAAATTCAAATTCGAAATCAAATCTAAATCTAATTGAGGAAATAAATCAACTAATAAAGGATAAATCAAAATCAAGGAAAGAGATAATTTGTTGAGTTGGGAATCGGCCAAAACCTTCCTAAAATCTTGCACGGAAATCATGCCAGTCTTCTACGGTGTCAACTACTTGGTGGCACCAAGTTATGGTGATGCCAAGAGTCTTCTGAAGCCAAGTACCGGTGAAGCCACGATTGGTCCTGTCCCTTCTCCCCACAGATCCTTGGTGGTGCCAACATGAAGCCTTGAAGCCAAGCAATGGGCTATTCGCGGACACACAGTGGTTTCGTCTCGTCTAGCCAACTATTGGTGGCGCCAAGAAGCACGCCTTCAATTGTATCTGACCAAGGGTGGAGTCAAGTTCTGTCAAGCCAACTAGTTATAGAGCTAATAACAGGTGGATCCAAGATGATATTTTTCTCTATGGGCTTCACAGATCCCTTCCTCTAATGGTGAAGCCAAGTATAAGGTAGAACCCTTGGCTTAAGCCTATGCCAACATGGCTCCCAACTCCCCTTGAACTTGCCCCGCATGGTCCTCGGCCACGGAGGCGTTGACCCGATACTATTGACCCGCCATTGATGAATTACCCATTGCATCACATGTGGGTTAGACTACAAAAGTCCAACTATAGTGTTAATCACCTCAAAAAGTCCCAAGTTAGTATTTTTAGAGAGAGTCTAAAGACTTAGCACTGAGAGAGAGTGCCAATCATGTATTTGTACCAAATGGCGTATGTATAAGCATTGGTCTCAACTAGGCTACATGGGATGTATAGGCAACTATCTACCAGGCTAAAGGCGACCTGACGAGTCAAGGACGACCTAACTCCCTATATGGGATTAGCATATTGGTCGGCGTTTAGAGGTTTCGGGGTCTATTGTTTTGCTTTTCCCCGCTCTTGTAGGATTTCTTGGGTTCTGCTTCAATGTGTGTGCCGGTTTTGTTCTGAGACTTATCTCTCTAACTATCGAAAAAGATAGCCTCCTAGACATCTTTTGTGTTAGGTGACCTCAGCTTATGCGTTCAACGGAAAGCCCCCACTACTTAGGCGAGCTGTACAAAATGCCCTACTTATTTTATGAGGGAAACGAGAAATGAATGACTAGTCACATTCGCATACAACATTATAATACTGAATTACCCTAGTAGCCTTTAATTGATTTTGAGTTTGGTTTGAAGAGACATAAATTGTAAACAAAATCTATATATAATCTAAGGCTAAGCGGAGTTGTATTCTAATATCATATGAGATTAGTTAGAAAAATTCATTAACTCATAATATCACAATTTTATTACATATGACTTACTATATAAACATGTGGGGGTGTTTAACAAAACATAAGTTAATTAATCATAGAATCTAAGGAGGAAAGCAACGTGAAACATATTGGAGTAGTGATGCCCCCACGCTATATATTGTAAAACAAGAAGAATAACTAAAGTTAATTCTCTAAGGTGTCGCCCAATTTATTAAGATAATAAACAAGTAGAATCTAGTTACGTACAGCAATCTATATACAAGAAAAGGTGATTTGAGTGCTAACTTGCAAGCAAGAAAAATTTTACTTGCTTGAAAAAAGAGGGAAAAGGCCGTATTGCATAAGAACATATGATTAGATACTTATTCGCTTAAGTGCGCTCAGCCATGTAAAGGGTAAGGGAGGATGAATTTTCTATTTAGGAGACGCATATATATGATTCCGTCAAGCAAATAAATGATAAAAAAAAGTTTAGGGCTGTGGAGTAGCTTACACGATTTGCCTCCTAGATTTAGAGATAATGCTCAAAGAATCACCTTTGATTGACAAACTTGACATAAAACCAATATCGATCCTCGTGCTAAAGTGGCTTTTAAAAATATTATATACGATTTTTAATTAATTCTCAAGGATCATAATTTGTGTAACCTTTGCCCCATGTAAAACACTCAACGATAAATAGTGTTGCACTGATATTATATTTTTTTTTTTTTGTTAATTAATGAGGATGAACTTTGCAGTACTGATATCATGTAAAATTGTAATTAAGGAACTAGACATGCTGCTCATATGTCCTTTATTAATTTAATTGTTTATGCTTGCACTCTTGGAAGAACAACCGCTCAGATATATATTACTCTTGTGCAACAGATTAAAGGAAAGGCTATACTAAGGTGAGATGCACGTAACTATGAACGTCCAAGATATATTTACACATAGATCAATGGGAGTCAACTGTAGATGGGAAGAGTTGATGTGTACGTAAATGCTCTTGAGGCAAGCAACGATGGAAATGGAATATGTCTTCCATTTTTTTTCTTTTTCTTTTTTTTTTTCGGGGAGCACATTGCATTTACTAGTTCACCCTATCTCCTTTGTCTCCTTTCTTTTTCTAGATAAATGAACATAGTCGATACTCTATCTATAAATAAACATAGTCGATACTCTATCTATAAATGAATTTGTCCATTATAAGTTTGCATGCAGAATAACTTACAAGATGACTACTATGTAATTCAGATATATCCTGAATCCTAGGCTACTCATGACCTTTGTCTACAATCCAGTCACTTACTTTCCATATAAATATTATCTAAGTTATGGATATCTTCTCAACCTTGCAGAAAATGTGAAATAGTTGTGATCATTTTGTAGATCTTTCATGTCATTTGGATCTCTCTCCGATCACTTGAATGGCAATTGAGTCGTCACCAACGGTAGTTGAATTCTCCTCCATCCCAGCTCTAGGCTCATGGCTTTCACAGTTAGATATGAAAAACCTCTAAAATTTCTCATTTCCTTTGTAATCTAATTACGAGTGTAAATTACAAGTGTATATAGTCCAAAATAATGTGTCGCTATTGGCTTTTCCTTCTCCAAGACCTATATAGGTGTTCTATTTTGTTTCTCTTTAAAATCACAGTTCACTTAACATAAAGGGGCAACAGTCTCAGAGGTGGTACATATTACTGGCCATAGACATCGCTTTACAGGATCAAGCTAGTTATGAATCTAGAAATCCAACCACGTGGTATTGTTTAATAACTAATTACACATAAAAATGTAGCTACAATTAAGTAATCAATCAATGTTAGATTTTTCATGAACAAAAAATTGTACATTTTGTACAACGAGCTTGTGTATGTTGTCTAGGATATATATGCATGTATGTATGTATGTATGAAGAATATGTTAACAATAGCTACAATTTTACATAATGTGACATTATTTAATATATTAAGATATTAAGATATTTATTTATTCACAAGATTTTTTTTGATAATTACGAGGATAAGACTCTCAGGAGAGTACAAGAGGTGAACTTTAAAGAAACAAAAGACAAAGGAAACAAAAGAAAAGAAAGAAAAAGCAAGAAGGGAAAGAAAAAAAAGGCAAAAAGTGAATGCAAATCTTCAATGTAAGTGCGCTTCATGATCAAAGCTAAGTTAAAACATTCAGCTTTGCCTATGATCCGCACAGAAAGGGCACAAACTATGATCTATGTTTATAATAGTAACTGAGTGACAATGTGTTAACCAATCTAGATATGGATCTGGATCTAAATCTAGGATGGAATTGAAATCAATTTATGTAGGTCTTTCATGCTATGTCACTTGGAACCAAGTGGTGTTATGACATAAGAAGGGACCCTAAATGAACAATATAATATAAAGAAGTTTGATGTATATGTGTAAGTTAGAAGTAGTGATGATTGCAGAGGTTGATATAAAAGAGAGAAGGGACCCTGCTTGTTTGCCAATCATGTATGATGTGTCCCCACCTCAGCCCACGCCACTATCTTATGTTTCTCTCTTTCTCAATCATCGTGCCATGGGAATATTGTCAACGAGTTGCCTGTTTTGTATTTCGACGTGTACATTATATACTTAATCTTACGTGTAGTAAAAAATTTGAGATATATGAGATTTTTTGTCATCCGTGTTATTGAATTGATCATTGGGTTGCTACGCATTTGTTTTTCAGTGAATGTTTAGAAACTACAAATGTTTGTCTACTTTGCTCTTTTTTCAATATAAAACTTGCGGTACTAGTTTTCTAATGTATCTTTTATTGCTACCTAATGCAACTAGAAGCAGAGGGATGCTTCCTTTTGATTTTTATAATGTATATTCCAAGTTTAAATCATCAGGAAAATTGTTGTAAGGAACTCTATGTAACGCTAATAGCCATTGATACAATTCTTGGTGATATTTTCTAGATACTTAAGTACATAGAGATAGTCTAGCTGAGGTAACAAATTATCTATCCGTGGAGGGCGGTAGAGGCTAAGATCCCATTTAGCTAAAGAATTGTGTACAAAAATCGCTTCGCGTGTACAAATACCTGAAACCATACCTCTTCACCGCATATAGGTAATTAGCATGCACTAGAACAATGGTGCAATAATTTTGCATTGTTTATAAAAATAGGGCTAAGATTGTTAAGCTTGTATACAACTTTTCCTCTCAAGTGATGTCTTAAAGAACAAGACTCTGGACGAGTATATAGGAAGGTAGTTAGTATCAAAGAATTAACTATCATAAAAATCTAAGCCTAACATGATGAAAGGATATATGTCGGCCAGATAGACGCGTTGGAAACTCCATAGAGTTAAGCACAACAAATGGATGAGGGTGAAAACATTAAACGAAGAAAGAGCAGGACATATTCTGTTGCAAATGGGTTGGGCATAGGAGGGTCATATCAAATGAAGCACCCATTCATGGCAACATTTCTTATCACTTACACAAAAAACGACCAAAAAAAAAAAAAAAAGAAACATATATATGACGATGAAATAGCTAGCAGCTGCTTACTCGTACCGGTGGTGTGGGGCTGCACTTGCTTCCACTTTCTTTTCACTTTACTCTTCCTTTTGTTTCCTTCTTTATTCTCCATTTTCTTCATTTCACTAATGGGATGCGAAACCTTAGGATTTATCGCGTCAAGGAACCAACTTTTCTAAAAACTTAAGCTGATGAGTAAAGGTTCAGAACTTGTTTTATCTTCTTACATATCATCTCACACAAATGTCCATTGGGTTTAAAGCGTGGATAATGCACAAATCCGTCTCACGTCTTTTGCTTACATTATGTTAATATTAAGAATAAGAATTATTGATATTCAAAATTCTGACCTCTTGGTCACAATGCTCTGATACCTTATCAAAGAATTTTCTGTCCCAAAAGTTTAAATTGATGGAAAAGGCTCAAGATTGATTTTATATTCTAATAGATCAAAGTAGCCTAACTCTATAGATTCCTAATCTCTCTCCCTCTCTCTCTCTCTCTCTCTCTCTATATATATATATATAAACCATTTCATTTCTAGTACCTCAATCTATAATAAATCACAGTGTTCAAAAAAAAAAAACTATAATAAATCACATAAACCTATCTTATTATGTATCATCGAAAGGACTGTCTATCTAGCTTATATATATCTGTATTAGCCACGTTAGTCATTATATTATATTAAATACGAATAATCTAAAGGCAGCATAGAAATATAGAAGTATACATGTAACATTTATTTTGTGAAATTTTCATTTTTCTTGTACGTAAAAAACTACAATGGCTATTCATTTTAAACAATGATTTATCCTAAAAAACAGGACAGAAGAATTATTAATAATAATTAAATGCTTATAGTCAGAGTTTGCCATTTCTGTATATTTGTTGTGGATAAAGCCCATTACTAGAGGTCTACATGGCTTCAAACCTTAATTCACATCTTTCCTATTTATAACTCCATCCTTTGGACTAGGGAATATTAACCAGCTTATTATTCTTTTTATCATGTTTTGAGCTTTCGTATTTTCACTTAACAGTTTAAGCTTTTTTAAGATAGTTTTTAATACGTATCAAACTCTAGTTTTAATGGCTTTTACTTTTGATATTCATATAGTTTTAAATAAATTGTGAGGTAAGCTTAAGTAGAGATATTTATGTACCCAAAAAATGCTTGTCTAGAGGTCTGTAGTTTAAACTCATCAGGTGTTTATATGAAGAGAAATGTTAATGGATAAAATTTTATATTTACACCTTTTCACTTAATTGCTTAAACTTTTAACTAGAATAGCTAATCTAAGAATAATGAATGAAAAATCTAAGAGCTTGTTTGATACTGCTAGAGTATAAAACTATTCATAAGCCTTCACCCATCAGCTTAAACTTTTAGGATGGTTGGTTCCTTAACATATACCATTTTTCATAATTTTTTCTTTGTTTTCTCGTATGCTGGCATATTTCAGGAGTTGATGTGGTGGTAGGCGTCAGTGTTATGGTGTTTGTTGCTATGTCGTTTTGGTTTTTTCCTGCGGTACTGGGTTTTTTTAAGCTCCACTTCGATAGATTTACTGACTTTATACTACGAGTTATCTTTCTAATTATCGAAAAAAAAAAATCATTTTCAGGTGGAAAAAGAAAGAAGAGGAAACACAAGGCCAGAAATTAAAGCAGCACATTCAGAAATGCACTAAGGATAATAAGCGAGGAATTCATTGGGTCATTATCGTATTAGATTTTTGAGACACCAAATGCCAACACTGTAATATCACTAACAGAGCATATATTATATGATTTATGTGTTGAAATAGTTATATAAAATAAAAAAATGGCAAAGCATCTATGATTTGTCGTCACTTTAGCCACAAAATATTTAATAAAATTCTATTCTTTTTTCTTATAATGATTGCTGATCTCACCTCCTCAACAGATCTTTAAAAAATTAAAAGAAAAACGAGCCAACCCCAGACAAGGCTTTTTGAGTGCGTTTTCACTGTTAGCTTTTGAAATGGATTGCACTCTCTGCAGATACATATCAACCCAAGTACACTACCATTTGGATTCCGGACACATTTCTACGTATAATTCTGCAGTTTCACCTGACGGCTTGGATTTGAGACTCATTTCTTTCCCTTTTTTTAATTGTTAGTGGCCCCTTATTAGAACGGTATTATATTTTTTAACATCATAAAAGAAATTTTGCAATTCATTAGAAAGTATAACCCACTCAACTAGTAAATACAAAATTTGGGATGGAATCCCCGTCGTCGTTAGGAGCACAAGGGTATTAAAAGACTTGGGAAAAGCCGTCCACTTGTACACCCTACGTGACTTACTTATCATATGTAATAAAATTCTACAATTTCACTCATGAGATATTAGGATGGAATTCCAAAACATGATTAGGGATCAAATCATAAAACATGATCATAAAAAATACAATATATATAATTTATATAGAAAACTCTCCAAGTGCTAAGGGTAATAAGCTCCGAAAAACCAAGCATCCCCTTTCTATCTCGTTCCTTACATGTGTGCTATCCAACATAATAAAGTGAATCTGGCAAGGCTGATAGGTCCATGCTGCAAACCTCCTTTTTTTTTTTTGAGTTGCATCGCCCCACTTCAAATAACGGGCCAGTTCATGGGAAAAAGAATATACCCAGTACTTCAAGGGCTCCAGCCTACGCAGGGTCTGGGAGGGTGGATGTACGCAGCCTTCCCCTTTCAGGGTGTTAACCTGAAGAGAGGTTGTTTTCCAGTGCCCCCAACCTAAGGGCGCGGACTTCCCAGGAGGTCACCCATCCTGGTACTACTCTCGCCCAAGCACGCTTAATTTCGGAGTTCTAATGGGATCTGATGACAGCGTGTTGGTGCCCTTTTTGGTAACATGCACTATGATATGGGCAATGTCCCTATCAAATGCCACACATTGGCGCGAGCAACGAGGGGCAGGTATAGCAAAAAAGACATTTTATATTTTGACAGTGACTCAAATTTGAAACTCATCACTATTTTATCTGACTATGTGAATAACGATGGTGACAATGGGGTTTATGGTATCCCCTTGTGGGATCGCCCACCTAATGGAGCTCTCTCATTCCTCATTCGTGATGATACTTTAGGGATTCGTTAAAAAAGAATGAATAACAACAGTGAAGGGCATGACGAGAGGGATAGAGATGAAAGCGATGTTAAAGAGGGATGGCATCATCACCTTCACCCCTTCTCCTTAGCCTTTTCCCAACGGCCAAGTCCCATGAAAAGGCAGTGTAGAAAGCGAAACCATTTCCCTTGGTCTTGAGCATGGGTTATATATCCACCTCGTTTATAACATCTATATTGAATTCGTGTTTCATGTAAAAATATATATATATGGTTGTTTACGAACACGCATATTGTTTGATTAAACTTTTTGGCTTAGTGTGCTATCTTTCTTTTTATTTTAACCTTTTTATTTTTGAGAAACTAAAAATTGTGAGTTTATTTGGTATCGAGAGTTTTTTCTCTAATTATCGAAAAAAATGGGTTTATTTTGTATTGTTTTCTATTTACGGTTTTTTTTAGAAATTAAAAATCAAGTTTCGGAAACATTTTTTTCTTATTTTTGGTTTATAGTTTTTGTTTTTACTCATGTTAAGAATAAATCTTAATGCGGAAGCGTGGACCCTGGAAACTTGATTCGATTCAAATATATAATATGACTCACGCAAAACGAGAAGCAAACAAATATGGAGAAAGAAAGAACAAAACAAGAACACACAATATTTACGTGGAAACCCCTCTACAATCGAGAGGGGAGAAAATCACGGGCGGAGATGGAGATTCTTTATTAACTGAACAGAAGAATTACAATGTCACTTCCCAAACGAGATATATGGAAGAATTACAATCACTCCCTCTGAACTCTCGTAGCACTCGAATATCTTAGAGGAATTACGAAATCACCTCTTTTTCTTAATGGCGGCTCACACACTCTTTGATTGGATCTGAATGGGAGAAACCTCTCACCAAATACCGAAACCCTAAACCCTTATTTATAGAAAATAATTCGGGCCGGCGGAAAAACGACTCCCGATCGATCAGGAGGGTCCCGATCGATCGGCCTCTTTACTGCCAAAATTCCGAATCCTTTCCTTAAATCACCCGATCAATCGGCTTTCCCTCCCGATCGATCGGTGACCACACGGTAGCCCCATATAAAATAAAATAAGTAATTTGAGACATAACCTAACAAATCTCCACCTTGGCTCAAATTACATACATAAAAGAATTACCTCCACCTTCTCCACAAAAACCCCCACACACGGGGTTAACACAACGAAGTATGAAACCTAACCGTGCGAAGCTTGAACTTCCTGTTAGGTAGAAACTGAGTGAACATATCTGAGAGGTTATCAGCAATGCCAATCTTCTTCTCTGAATTGGCTCTTGACACATCATCTGAAACAGCCACCTGCTGCTGAACTGTGTTACTAAACTGAACTCCCTCTGACTTACTCACCTGACCTAAATCACAAACAACTGATGACATCTTCTGTGGAGATAACAATAATGAAGACTCACCAAACGTGACACGTCTTGTCAGGAATTGTTTGAAGAGAAAACCTTTCTGCTTCACATAAAGCCCTTGTTCACATACCAGCAGTCCTCTGGACTGACCACACAAAGAGCCCCTTACACTGTGCTCAGACAGACACCTATCACCTGAACGATCCAATCTCAAACGTTCTAAATTTGTGATCTCTGGTTCTGTCAACAACAAGGATGATGAAGATACTGCAACAGGTCTAACAACTGTGGAACCGACAAGCTCATACAACGTACCTGACCTTCTGCCCTTCATAACTGTCAATGCACCCTTAATGACCCTCAAAACTCCACCTTCAGCTGTGTACCTGTACCCTTTAGATTTAAGAGTACCTAAAGAGATGAGATTCTTCTTCAAATCAGGAACATGACGAACATCGCCCAAAACCCTGATAGTGCCATCGAACATCCTAAAACGAATTGTTCCTATACCCAGAACTTTGCATAGATTATCATTACCCATCAAAGCAACTCCACCTTGAACAGACTCGTACGTGGAAAACCAATCCCGGTTGGGACATACATGATAGGAGCAACCCGAATCCAAAAACCAACTATCTTTCAAGTTGAAATGAGGTTCAGACACGGACAAAAGAAAATCTTCATTCTCAACACTAGCTGTTATAGATCTCTGGTCAGACCTGTTATTTGCTTCTAATTTTCTCTTAAGCTTATAACAGTCTTTCTTAATGTGCCCTTTCTTACGACTGTAGTTACAGGTTAGGTCTTGATACCTAGACTTGGACTTGTTTCCACTATAATCATACTCGGTTCTCCCCCTCACAAATAAACCACTACCTGAGTTATAAACAGAATCAGATAATTCCCTATCTACTCGTTCTTTACTCAGTATGTTTCTCTTAACTTCATCAACAGATATGGTTTGTCTACCCCCATAAATCATGCTTTCGACAAAACCCTTATATGAAGTAGAGAGAGAACATAACAACAACATTGCCTGATCTTCATCCTTAGGAACATCATCCAATTTTTTCAAATCTTGAATAATTGAATTAAATTCATTGACGTGGTTCTTAAGTGAAGTACCTTCTGACATACGAAACGTGAACAACCGGCGCTTAGCTGCGAGTTTATTGAAGACAGACTTGAAACAAAACATATCCTGCAATTTCTCCCACAACTCCTTAGCGGTCTTCACTTCCAGAACTCATGTCAAAACGTCATCGGTAAGACACATCTGAATTGTTGTGAGCGCCTTCTCATCTAACTCCTCCCATTGTGCTTCTGTAAGATTCTCTGATTTCTTCTCTTTCCCATCTAAAGCTTTCTTCAAGCCATTCTGAGTCAAGAGGCCCTTAACGCGAACCTGCCATAAGCTGAAGCTCCCTTGACCACCAAACTTCTCAATTTCGGATCTAATTGCGGACGTCATATTATCAAATCGAAATAAATATGGCTCTGATACCAATTTGTTAAGAAAACTTAAACAAATTTAGTATGCTCTGATACCAATTTGTTAAGAATAAATCTTAATGCGGAAGCGTGGACCCTGTAAACTTGATTCGATTCAAATAATATGACTCACACAAAACGAGAAGTAAACAAATATGGAGAAAGAAAGAACAAAACAAGAACACACAATATTTACGTGGAAACCCCTCTACAATCGAGAGGGGAGAAAACCACGGGCGGAGATGGAGATTCTTTATTAACTGAACGGAAGAATTACAACGTCACTTCCCAAACGAGATATATGGAAGAATTACAATCACTCCCTCTGAACTCTCGTAGCACTCGAATATCTTGGAGGAATTACGAAATCACCTCTTTTTCTTAATGGCGGCTCACACGCTCTTTGATTGGATCTGAATGGAAGAAACCTCTCACCAAATACCGAAACCCTAAACCCTTATTTATAGAAAATAATTAGGGCCAGCGGAAAAACGACTCCCGATCGATCGGCCACTGCCGATCGATCGGCCCCTTTACTGCCAAAATTCTGAATCCTTTCCTTAAATCACCCGATCGATCGGCTTTCCCTCCCGATCGATCGGTGACCACACGGCAGCCCCATATAAAATAAAATAAGTAATTTGAGACATAACCTAACAACTCAAATTAAGAAATATTAAAAAAAAAACTAAAAGCAAATTTTTTTTCTTGGTAGTAATTTTTATTTTTAATTTTAAAAACAAGCTAAAATCAAAAACAAGAGAAAAACTTTTTCACAACTTGCTTTTAGTTTCACAAAGATCAAAAATTGAAAGCCAAAAATAATATCAAACAAGGCCTTAACAAAAGATACAAAATTTTAATTTCTTAATGTTAAAATTGATCAATAAGTATAAATAATTTTAGTACTGTGGGGTTCCTGTTGATTATCAAAGAAAGAGTATAAACAATTTCAATAGTACGGAGCCCATATCAATTAAAATAAATTAGTTCATATATATTTAAGTATTTCAATAATCTCAGTCTATGTATTAAGTAACATGACATTTCAATATTTGCTTGTATACTTACATCTGCTTTTATTTTGCTAGATTGACATAACATACACTCTATAAATGGGTATTATCAATCTTAATTTTTTTTTTTTTTTTTTTTTTTGGAACACATTAACAGAGAAAGCAAGCATACAAATACGTTTGCAAAATTTAAAGTAATAAAATAATGGAAGTGTAAGCTGCATATGAAATGCATAAATAGATACACGTGATTCTCGCCACATACACAACAACTGCTCCCCCTTTACATTTAACTATTCTCATATTATAATTTATAATATGCTTTGTTACTACTCCCTATTACTTTTTTTTTTTTTTATAAAATAAAATATTATTCGGGTGTGTCATTAGGTACAAATAAAGTAAGAAAGGCCAATACCAGGTATTATTTTAACACCAGAATATATATAGAACCCTAACATTGGAAGGATTCAGAAGATAACAATATTGGATAGTACAATTCGTTCTTAGCTTTAATTATTATCCTTGTCTACTGGATCATCAATACCAAGAGATTTCTAAATACTCGTCCTTTTGCTTCTTGCTACCTAATACTGAGCTTTTCTATTTTGATCCCTCAATACTGGTACAACAACAACGACAACCAATCCCAGTGGCACGCAGGCTCCTGCCAAAGCAGGGACTAAAGGAGGTAAGATTTATGCAGTCTTACTTCTTTAGAGTGTTATCCTACAAAGAGGCTGTATCTAACTCTAAAGACCCCAATCCTAAAAAGCATAAGATTCACAAATATTGATAATGCATAAAAATTCAAATATCCATATATTTCCTCACCCTAAACACCCGAAAACCTTTAAAATATTCCTAAATTTTTTCAAAATTTGTCCAAAAATGTAAAATTCTCTTATTTTACTTTATTTACGAGTTTGAATCTAACTCTCACGGCGCAAGAAGAACCCATCTGAAACAAATTTGGCTGAGAGGACATTTTGTGGTATAATTAATTAATAGGCTAGAGGTATCAGGTACAAATTCTCCCACCCAACCCAATCCCCCCTCATCGCCTTTACCCTTTTTTTTTTTCCCTCTCAGCTATAAATAACACCTAATCCATCTCCCATTTTCATCATCTCTTAACACAACACAACACAACACGCCCCCCAACATAACATAACATAACAAACAAACCCACCCCCCCCCCCCCCCCCCCCCCCCCCCAAAAAAAAAAAAATGAGGACCCCATTTGGCATCACCATACACACAGCCAACACAGCAGTAACAAAGGCGTCGCTGGCACCGGAGGCGGCTACAGCAGCGGCAGTGGCAGCGCAGAGATCCCCATGGCACTCGCCGGTGCCATACCTCTTTGGGGGGCTAGCAGCAATGCTGGGACTCATAGCATTTGCGCTGCTGATACTAGCATGCTCCTACTGGAAGCTCTCAAGCAGTGGCCAGAATAACAACAATGATGAAGAACAGAGGAACTCGGAAGATCAAAGGAAGGATCTTGAAGCAGGAGGGATGAAAGTGATGGAGGAGAAAATAGTAGTGATGATGCCAGGACAGGACAAACCCACCTTCTTGGCCACCCCCACATTCATTCTTACTAAACCCAAAGCTGCTAGTGCTTTGGTTGGAGATTCTACTCATAATCTTGACGCTGCTGCTGCTGCTGATAAGCCTAAAGATCAACAAATGAGCAGACACAGTTAAAAAAAAAAAAAAAAAAACTGAGATGAGAATGAAGGAGAGCAGAGACAGCTGCAAAGTTTGGATTTTTTTTTTTTTTCCTTTTTTTAAATTTTAGGGTTTTGGGTGGGGGGTGGTTGTCATAATTTTGCGGGAAATGTAAATCACAGAAAGGGAGAGTCAGAGTAGTTTTGTGTAGTATGATTTGAGTGTCACTTTTCCTTTTTGAGAGATTGGCATTTCAAGTTTCTGAATTTTCACTTACCAAAATATGCCTCTAGTTTTCCGATATTATAACATTTTAGTTTTGAAAATTGGATCCGATATTACACGGATGTTAATACATGGACGGCAATGAAAGATTAACATTGAAAAAGATCATCTAATATGAAAACGAAGACGGACAAGTCGAATGATCCTGTTATATTACATATTAGTTATTATTACGAGAGACTATAAATGTCATTGATAATCGATTTTCTTTTCACAGCATAGTTTTGACAGAAAAATAAAATGAAATGGTGAGAAAATTTACACGGAAGAGGTAATCCATGGAGTCATTGTAAGGAAACATGATTCTCCAGTAGAAATGGGACAATTAATAATATAGAAGAAGAAAAGGTTTGAATTTAGAGTAAAGGGGCGCTCATCACAAAATTCATATATAACATGCATAATATTAAGTACAAACAAAAAAAATTAAAATAATATGAGCGCAGCGCACCAATGTTTTTAAAAGGTAAATAGGGTACCATGTTTGTATTTATCTCATTTTTGAAGTCCAAAATTAAGGAATTCCAGATAGAACAGGATTGAGCAATTTTCTTCTCATTTTCATTTCCTCCAAGTCAGGTTCAAGTACAGGTTTTTCTTCTTCTTTCCCTTTTTCCAAGAAAATTACCTGCGTTTTAGATGAGGTATCATAAAACTATTTAATTTTTCTAATTTTTTAAAGTCACATCTAAACTTTTCAAAAGATTTTCAATGTCACACCTAATGTTGATACTGTTCACTTTTCGTCAAATGAAACGCCGCGTTTTGGGGTATAATGTATCAAAACACCAAGTGCAATTTAATTTAATTAAATTATATTAAGTAATATATTTTACAAATTACGAAATTACCCTTCACCTTTAAATTTGTAAAATTATTAAAGGTTTAGCGCGTTGCTACAAGCTTTTGCGACAAAAAAAAAAAAAAAAATAGAAGTATTTTTTATTTGTAAACTTGTTTATAATTCGTTGATAAAAAAACAAGTTTTACGGAGGCTAGTTTGGTAATTTCGTATTTATTCTAACAGAAAATTAATAGCGTTACCATTATGAGTGACACTGAAAAATTTAGGAGTGACTTTAAAAAAATTAGAAAAGTTGGGTGGTTTTCGATAATAAAAAAAAACTAAAGTGTATGGTGTACAAACATTGCTGAAAGTGGAAGCTTATGGACGACCTTGTTTTAGGGGCCAAATAACCAAGTGTCGATGGGTGGAGTAGCCCAATTGGTATCATTCCCTTATATTTTTTTTTTCCCGCTGTAGCAGTGGAGGGCATAATAAGTAACATACTGGAGCAGAGTGAATGATATTCATGAATGGGAATTAATGCGACTGATTTTTGTGAATGAAATAAGTTATGTATACTTATCCTCTACTTAAATTACTTATAATAAGTGATAATTAAGTAAGAGGGGGGGGGAGAGTGAGGTAGAAAAATAAGAAGTGAAGTAAGAGGAACATATTCTATTTTCTGAATGGACACCACACCATCACCATTTTGTTTTCTTTCCGGTCAGACTTCCACTTTCGCTAAGGTGGTTATGTATGTATGTGACGTCGCGCCTGCGCTCCCTCCCCTCCCCTCCCCTGCCCCATTTCGGTGCAAGCCACCCCTTTTTATTTCTCACAACAAACACCCCTTTTTTTCTCTTTTATCCTAAATTCAACAAACGATCCCCACCCCGCCCCGCCCCGCCCCGCCCCCACTGAATATTAATTACCTTAAATACATCAATAGAAGCTTGCAGCAAGAGAAAATTTAGTTAACAAAGGATATTAATTAGGGTCTAACACATATACTATAAAATAAGGAAAGAATACTGCTGCCGAAATATATTATAAAATAAAATATTTCTAATACTTACACAGAAACAAAAAAAAGGCAATTCATTCCCTTATCAAGTGAAGGCCCAAGCCTATTTCGGTTACTCATTCGGGGTTGATTAAAGTTTTTTCTACATACATCTATATACACATTGTTTAAGGTCCTAAGAGAGGACGAAATTAGAAAATTCTCTATAGAAATTCCAGGTAATAAAGTATCCCTGCTGCTTTGTGGACAGAGGCATTTTAGGCCCAATTACTTAAATCTCGTGTGTATTTTTATTTTTTTTTTTCTTGTTGAATCTTTCGTCGTGTTTTAATAGTTGCATTTCTTAACAAAAGACAAGTTCTATTCAAGTAAGATGTTACTTATAACAATAGAAACGAATTCCTTTTAAGAAATAAAAAACAAAAGCATAATATTATTGTAGAAATTAAATGACCTGTTTTCAAAATCAAGTTCGTTATCATATTAACTTCCGTGAAACAATGAGTTATTTCAATAATTTGCTCTTTTAAATAAGGACTTTGGTATTTTTCACTAAGTTTTAAATTAAATCTACTAATATGGGTTAAATTCCTCCCTAAATGCATTGATTGATTATGATAAAATTATTCATTTCAAGGTAGTTTTTGAAAGGGCGGTGAGAAGAAAAGTTTTACCAAACCTAATTATGAAGACAAACAAGTTTCTAATTTGGAAAATATATTGAAAATGACACAATATTTGCTTAAAATCTCAAAGAATTTACAACCCATAGATTTGCTTTGTTGCTGAGCTAAGGAAACACGTCTTGCTTCCATAGAGTTTTTCCTTGTAAAATAATATTTATAAAAATCTAAAATTTCTGTAAATTTTTGTTTTGTTTTAGTTAAAATATAATTTGATTATAACACAATATAAAATATCAAACATATTACACAGTTAAAACATACGGTTAAGATATCTATTTACATTCCTTATTGGGACATATGTAGGGTCTTTATTTCACCTCAAAGAAGTGTTTAAACGCTCAAAAGAGCACAAGAACAACGTGAAGAAACATATGAAATTGACCAACTTGATAAATGCTTCCATTGCCAGCATTATTCATCTTTCCAAAATTGAGTTTTCATTTCACTATTACTTTTCTTCTTTTCTCACTCTTAACGATTGTAACTTTTCATCTCCCGATCGATCAAGACATGTCTATCTGCAATGTTGGATACCAACAATTGAGATCTAGGGATCTAGATTTAAGGGGATGAAAAGGGTTATACAATGAAAAATGGCTTCATGTCTCTTTGAAAAAAGTTAGTTTCCTTCTAACAAAGAAAATTAATGTCTCCAACAACCATTTTATTGCACTTTTATTTTTTTTACGCGGGAGTGCTATATATATAGTTATTGTTTGAACTTTACGGATCATGTACGCTTGAAGGTTGTAAATTTCACCGGGTCTTTAAAGCCAACGTACGGAGCTTTCGCCATAGATGAGATCCAAATATAAGCACATGTGGGGTTCTATCATAAAACCAATTGGCATTAAATAGAGTAACCCACTAGATTTACATATTGATCTCATCTCTCTCATAACTACTATGTAGGATTAATACTAGACTAATACGTGGAGTCCTTAACACATGTCTAAAAGCGGAACCTTTAATTTAAAAAGATAAATTGCTAGAGTGGCAGATACAAATATATCTTATTCATTGTTCACCATAGCTTATGGAGCTTGGGAAAGTGACACATCCTTATGGAGCGACTTTGCAAGATTTGCATATTTTTTATACGTTATATGATATATGATATGGCTCTCAACTAGGGTACATTATGCATGGATTCACTACCTTTTTTGGATTCTTAATTTCCTCACTTGATAATAATGCACTTAATTAGATATTTGGACAGCTTCTTTTCGGCTATGTTCTCAACTTTAATCGAAGTTCATTATTCTAACTATGCCGAGCTTTTTTTTTAGATGATTTGTGTTAGCAATTTCATCATCAAGAGAAGGGTTACTTTGTTAGAGATAAATTATCACAGAATTGAACTCTAATTATATAATAAAACATGAAATAAGGTCTGCAACTAACGTACGTGATAATATGGACGCTCTAATCTAATTAATGAGGTTTTGTTGTCTAAAGTAAGTGTAGATATGCATGGATCTCAAAATAATTGACAAAATTTGGCAAAGATTCTGGACCCCTTTTCTAAAATTTGAAGGGAATAAAGAAAAGGGGATTTAGGAAATGTGAAAGGAGGTGTAAAAAATGAAATAAGAACGATTCGAAATGTAAAAAGAAAAAGAAAAAAATTAGAGGGGAGGCATAAAGAATCAATGGCCTTATATATCAAATGAAGTCACCCTTAATGTATAAGTTTTGCAGTGATAGATAACAAAAGGTCTGTATTTGCTCGTGCTTGATAAAATCATAATAAAAAAACATCACATATATGCATGTGGATTTGGAATCCTTGCATTGTTAGGCCTATTCAGTATCTTATATATTCTTTTCCTTGTTTCTCAAGCTCCTCTTCAATTGTTTTAGTTCTACATTTATTTGCACCAGAGATCCCTTTATTTTACTCATCATCTCAATTTAATTTCTGTACTTTTAATTGTGTTAATTTAGCCCTTCTTACAATTCATATCAATTTAGTTTGATGGTCAAACTAAAGTTAAGTTAATGACATAATTTTTAATTATATAATCACATTAAATGCAAACAACTCACCTGCAAATCTATAAGTTGAGTCCATTTAACCCAACTCATCACCAAAACCATTAAAAATTTCATCAACGTAGTATCGTAAAATTTTACTCTAAGGATCAAATTGGCACAATGGTCACAAATATAAAGACTAAAATCAATATGATTAAAAAATAATAAATAAATTGATATAATGAGTAAAGTATAGGGTCAATAAACCTTAGTTTTTTTTTTTAATCTGAATATAGCCCTTAATTTTAAATACCACCAAAACATAATTCAGTGCTAAAGGCTTTGGGCTCTTGGGTGGGTCTGACGAACTGTATGGGGCTGGGGCGAGGCCCATCCTTGATAGTGACCTAAATGGCAGCCCAGATTGGCTATATATATGTTTGTTGGGACCAACCTTTAAATTTCTATTGGGCCATTCCCTGTGTTCAATTATTAAAGAACTTGCAAATTAATTATACCAGTCCTTTTACAAAAACTACCTAATTATAGCAATTTTTTTTACTTTACCAGCCTTGGTTTGGATTACTCAAAAAAAAATCACTCTAGCTTTCAAAAAAATTTTCAATCAAATACATCCCCCGATAAATTTGTTAAATTTCTCGATAAAAGCATCACATGACACACATATAACCAGATTAAGAGTTCATTGTTAATTAATTAATAATGTGTAAAAAATTAATTCCTAAACTAAAATCTAAGAAAAAAAATGTTTAAAAATTACTGTGGCTATTTTTTTCCTCCTCATCTTGTCGTCATACTCAATAAGAGAGGCAAAAAAGAAAGTAACAAAATTTTACTATAACTTATATATAGATCTCATATAAATTAGATGAATCGAAGCAAGAAACCCAATAACATTTTACAAGATGAACAAATAAGGTAAAGGATAAGATCATAATTGGATCATTATTCATTACCCACACCGACCTACCCACCACTTCAGTCCCTCTCACCTATTGTGACTAGTGACAGTCCCTATCTCCTGCATTTCCTTTAAAAATAAATAAATACTCCCATTTTTAACATGGCTAAGGCTATCCCACGTGTCCACTCCTGATTCGCTCTTCCTAGATCTCGCCCCATCTCCCTCTGGATGAGATAATTTGATTGACTCCCCCCCAATTCTCTTGTAAATTCCGAGCTTGGACTCACATTGCACCGTTTCACACACACCCCGTACATACAGAACACACACACACACACACAGAGAGAGAGTGAGAGAGAGATTGGGACCTTTATGAGAGACACAATGGGCGGGGGACTGGTGCCCGCTAAGCTCTGCGACTCCTGCAAGTCCGCCAATGCCACCTTGTTCTGCAAGGCCGACACTGCTTCCCTTTGCCTCTCCTGCGACTCCATTGTCCACGCCGCCAACAAACTCGCTTCCCGCCACGCTCGCGTTTGGCTCTGCGAGGTCTGCGAACACGCGCCTGCAACCGTCACTTGCAAAGCCGACGCCGCTCACCTCTGCCCCTCCTGCGACCGCGATATCCACTCCGCTAACCCCCTCGCTCGCCGCCATGATCGCGTTCCTCTCTCTCCCTTCTACGACCTTGCCTCCGCCGCTGACCTCCGCTGCCTCCTCCGCCGTGCCTTCTTCCAAGTCGGAGGCCATCTGCAAGCTCTTCGGCGAGGATTGCTACTCCTCCGACGACATCGATGCAGAGGAAGCGGAGGCCGCGTCCGTGGTTACTTACACACCCTAACCCTAACAACAAGGCCGCGGACGGTCACGAACCGAAATCGATTGATTATCTCTTCGCCCAAGACATCGATCCGTACCTAGATCTGGAATTCGGCCCGGATCCGAAACCAGAGGCAAGCAGCGGCACAGCGGACGGCGTTGTTCCAGATCCGGACCCCAAAGGTAACCGCCATCACAGTCAGCAGCACTCTCTGTTCTCTCTGCATACCTACAACAGCAGCAGCCATCACTTGGAAGGCTTCGACAACTCCGCAAACGGCAAGCCTTTCTCTCTCTACAACTCCGCTCAGCCTGCACTCAGCCACAGCGTAAGCTTCTTCTATCTCGCGCTAATTCTGTAATCGATGATTGAATTTCGTGTTGCTCCCTGATATTTAGAATCTAAATACCTAATCGCATGAATCTACTCCCAGTTCACCTCAATTCAGACCTCCAAATCATCATTGAACTATAGAATTTGAGATTGATGATAGATATCGAACAATTAGGTACTAACAATGATCGAACATCGATGATGAACAGGTATCATCGTCTTCGCTTGATTTTGGAGTGGTGCCGGATGCGAGCGTATCAACAGGAATGGAGAAACAGATGAAGGGAGGCATAGACAGGGAAGCAAGGGTGCTGAGGTACAGAGAGAAGAGGAAGAACCGCAAGTTCGAGAAGACGATCCGGTACGCCCTCCAGGAAGGCCTACGCCGAGACGAGGCCGCGTATCAAGGGGCGGTTCGCCAAGCGGACCGACATGGAGGCCGAGGTGGTAACTGCCAACAATGCCGCCATGAACGGCCTGTTCGGGTCGTCGCAGGGGATGATGCAGGAAGCAGGGTACGGCATCGTTCCATCCTTTTAAACCGAGTGGTATTAGTGTAGGGTAACGTTTATTGCGGGAGGAAAATTGTTATCGCTAGAGCAAAATTGTGGCTTTCAAGGAGATTTTTGGGACGCTCGTTGTTTATAGATCACATAATTGCTCTGATAATAATAATTTTTAACCTGATAATAACAGCTCCCTCAACTTAATAGGATATGAATAATTAATGTAACTTTTGTTGTGGGTGTGTAAATGTAATGTAATTGTAGCAAGCAAGGGGTTTTTGGGGGGTAATAGGGAAGGAAAGGATGGGAAAGTTTTGACGATCCATCAGGTTTTTCATTTGGTTAGTGATTAAATCTGTCGCCACCTCCTGTTAATGTAAAATGTTGCAATGTAGTTTTCATGTTTAAATTAAATAAATAAATAAAAACGAAAGTTTTGTTTATAGTAATATGATTTTTATGGCCCTTGTTTGATTTGCATAAAGTAGATAGCATGCAGAAAGTGAAAAATGGTAAATAATTTTCGGTTCTTTTAAAACGAAGGAAGTGACTTTGCGTAGTCCCTTATAGAAGTTCTAGTTCTTTTGTCCGTAACTATTTTTCTGGAAAAAGTTTTATTTTCAGTTCTAACAATCAAAGTAATCTTACTTACTTTTTTTAAGAAGTTAATACATGAATTAAATTTATAAAATTATAAATGATAACAGTAATAGAAGTATTTTAATCATAGGAGAACTCATACTCCAGCGTGCGGGCGGGCCCTAAAAAGGAGGGGTTTGAACAAAAACGAATGGTGAGGTTGGAGTTGGGGGGGGGGGGGGTTCAGTAAATAAAATATATAAGGATGGATAGTATCAAATTCTGGAAGCCTATTGGTGCGCTGGATATCATTAGCTGGTCTTTTTGTTTATTTGAAATTATTAAAAGAGATTGCTTTTCCATGCAACCAAACTGGAACTGGGATCATTATAAAAGTATACATACTTGTCTTTTCCATTTCTTACACAAAGATAAATTATAAAAAGTTGGATTCTCGTTACATAGCTCCTAATTACCTTTATCACTAATTAATTTCTTTAAGAGACTGCCATTATACTTGTAGTGAATCTTAATCTATCATGAACTATTTTAAACAATTAGGTGCTATAATGCTACACTCCTTTCTAAATTCTACTTTTTATATATCATAATATATAATTAAGTGTATATATATAATTCCTCCACATAAAATTGTCTTTTGTATCTCCTTACCGTTCTCTCTCTCTCTCTCTCTCTCTCTCTCTCTTTCAAGTCTTCACAGTGCTCTCTCTTTCTCACTGCCTTCACTTCACTCCTCTTTCTCTTTGTTCTCTAGCTAGTCTATCCAATCTAAGCTAAGTATTTTATTACATTTATTTATTTGTTATTTATTCCTATTATTATTTTTAGAAGATATACTGACGTAAAAGTTGGAGGGGTCCCTTGCAGGCTAAACCTGCAGGTCCATTTGATTGTTTGTTCATTTTACATGTTACATCAAACTTAATTTCGTTTCCTTTCTTATCAATGGCTTGATTTGGCTCCCCTTACAAAAATTCGATCGCTAAATCCCAAAACACCTAAGTTGACTTTGTTGTTAAGAAATTCTTGCATCCCTTCAACTGCTTCGTGGGTTTAAAGCTTACTAATTTCCCTTTTTTAGTTATTATTTGGGGGCCAGGGATCAGTATAAAAGGGGAAATGCTAAAACTCACGAGAAGAATTGCACGAAAAAAAAAAGCACGTGTAGGAATTCAAACCCTAGCCCTCGTATGTATTGGGCCCTGTCCCCATTCCCCATTTGAGCTATTCTCTTAGTGATCCACAAGGGTAAATAAAAATATTTAAACTTTATTACAATGGCGTCACCTCGTGTCCTTTTGTGTCCCATTTCTCGTGACTATAGAAGCGTCCGTATAAAAAAAGCGCATCTACTATCCATTATGAAAAAGACTGCTTTAATAATTATATATTTATATTTATATATTTCTCTTAATCCAAACGTTTCAAGTTGCAACTTGATAAAACCCAAGTAATTTAATGGCTAAAATTGGAAAAAAAAAAAAAAAAACAAAATTAAGGAAAACAAGCATTCATTCATGTCAATTTTTCCCCATACAACTGATATATATATATATATAAGGCAAAGCAAAATTGAAAAAGGATAGAGAGGATTTTGGGAAGAAGATGATGATCTGACAGACCCCCCGTTACAAACTATGAGATTCCCCTCAAAAATATCTTCCAGCTCTAATCCTCAGCGTCTGGCGCGTGCATCGACGTGCCTTCCCTCTCAAACCCATCAAGTGGGTCCACGCGTGACCCACCCACGCGCCCCACTGCCTTCGGTGGGCCATTTTGGCAACATGGGCCCAATGACCCCTCCATCTCCACTCAGTCCTGTGCATATTGGAAGCCCAGCCCATAACTAGCGAGGGTTGCTAAAGGAGTTGGGCCCTCCTCATCTCTCTGTTTCAGCACATGGGCTGTATGGCCCAACTTTGTTTTATCTTGATTTTGGGCCTCTTCTAGGCTCATATTTTAATATATTTGCTGCAGCTATTAAAGTGTGATCCATATTTTCAACTTGGATCATATCACAACAATGTGGGTATTACTTGTTAATAAAATAATTCTATATTTTAAACTGAGGTATTATTATAATGGGCTTTTTTTTTTTTTTTTGACAAAACGACTCCCGAAGACAAGCTAGCTACCAAAAGCATCAGAAGAAACAATAGAGTTTAGTACATGAGAAGGATCATACCACCAGTCATGGATACATCGATTAGATGCGTGCAAACTTGCCACATAATGGGTCACACCATTACAGGTCCTAGGAATCCAAAGAAAAGCAACAAAATTACAAGTAGCAACAAGATAAAGGGCTTTTGGTCCTAGTAGAAATAAATAAATGACAAACATTCACTACTTAACAAAGTTTGTTTCAAAATATACAATGAAATATCTTAAGATTTAAATAGTTTATTACTTATACATCCTAAAGTTTAAAACTTTTATTAGTCAGGTATCCTTACATTGAAATGTGATAGATTTTTCATCGAAAAATACAAAAATG
Source organism: Simmondsia chinensis (assembly GCA_018398585.1). Taxonomy (NCBI): domain Eukaryota; kingdom Viridiplantae; phylum Streptophyta; class Magnoliopsida; order Caryophyllales; family Simmondsiaceae; genus Simmondsia; species Simmondsia chinensis. The sequence goes on along the minus strand of JAGTTD010000005.1, from coordinate 40,000,081 downwards.
GAACACGATTCCGATAATATATTAGACTATTAGTATTTTCATTAGAATTTAATGTTTTTTGTAAAAAAAATGTTGGCACGACGTATTGTTTCAGTAATATATAGGTATAGGTAGAGTACAATAAAATTCAGTGAATTTATTCTTGTAATTCGTTGAAATTTTCTGAAAACTTTTGACACTGACTTTCATATAGGACGTAATAATGTTCTATGTCAACAATTTGTGTATAAAATTGGTTAAATTTTTACAAAAAGTCATCAAATTCCGACTTAAGTTAAGATACCTCAATGATAAGATATTCAAACTTGAGGTACCTCATTATATATTTATTAAAAGGTCGGAGTACTTCGGTAATAAATGCTCAAACTTCTTAGTGCCCAAGCGAAAACTTTTCTAAATAAATTAGTGGGCCAATAGCCTTTTTTTTTTTTTTTTTATAAATTATCCTGGAGCCGCCCCTGTAATGTCGTTATTTATTAAAAAAAAATAATAATAAATAAAAAAATTCATGGCTTGTCGACCAAGAAAAATAATAAAACAAGTAATGACCTTCCAGTCACATGGAAGGGGGTAATGGCTCTGCTTTTGAATCCCTATTTATACTTCAGCATATTCCTGCGGCCTTGCAGAACTCAATACTTTTTCTTTTCTTTTCTTTTTTTTTTCCTCCTTATGACCGCATTTGATAAGAGGGGTACAACTTTTTCTCTAAATAGAGGTACTGGTTTTTGGAGATCGCTCAACATGTGTATATGTCTACGATATCTTGTATATTCAGCTACAGCTACAAAGCTTTAATCTCGGCTACAGGTTGTTTGACATAACATATGGATTTTTTAGATAAAATTCATTCATTTCATGTATACTTTTCTCCTTAGAAGAGTTCAAAAACCGTGATCCTAGACTAAAGGTAAATATTCATTCATCAACAACTTGCATTTTAATTCTTTCGTATATGAATACCTATACGTTGCTTTTAGTACACAAACAAGGTTAAGATATTTTCAAGAAAACAAGGTTAAAATTCGAATCCATGACTTTTTATACTAAAACCTTAACCTTGCTAATGTTTTTTTTCCTATGATTTAAAGAGGACAATGAAAAGAAAATATGTTCGCTCACCGTGCATAAAGGCATATAGAACAACCTTGATGATGCCCTTTATTTCTCTGAGTCCTCTCTATTCATTCTAATTCTAATTTATTTCATCTTCAAACTCCCTTTATTGTTTTCTTTACCCTAAAGTGTACTGCAATTGTATCTTTTCTTTCCAACATATTACTAGAATTTTGGCTATTTTTAAATTCATATGAAAACATGCTATAGTATGAAATGATTCATGTCTTCGCCCATTAGTTTAACACAAACGGAGTAAGGATTCGAATCCATGACTTATTATCCTAAAATCTTAACCTTGCTAATGTTTTTTCCACTAACTTAAAGAGGACAATGAAGAGAAAATCATGTTCGCTCGCCGTGCATAAAGGCATATACAATAGCCTTGACGATGCCCTTTATTTGTCCGAGTCCTCTCTATTTATTCTAATTCGTATTCGTTCCATCTTTAGACTTTCTGTAAAAATGACTTAAAAATAAAGAAATATTAAGCTCAAGATAAGACTATGGGAAAAGACAATTGTATTAGATGATTAAGAAATGAAACAATACAACCTATTTATACTCGATGAAGGACAAACCCAATGATTTTCCCAAGCAAAGAGTTACTAAAGGAAAAACAAAATAAAATCTAGTAGTAATGGCCATCAAGGGGCCGGTTCGGAGAGGGAGAAGAGGGAGAGCCAGTGACTAAATATCTAGAGGAATAAATATCTACCTACTCACTAATTACATAAAGAATATGCTAGGAATAAATACAGATGCTAAAGTATACAAATACAAATACGAAGACATGAATACGAAATACTAATTTCAACACTCCCCCTCAAGTTGGAGCATGCAAGTTCACGATGCCCAACTTACCGAGAAATGAACCATGTGTCGAACCGCCAAGCGCTTTAGTGAAGATATCCGCTATTTGTCCCCCGGTGTGAACATAAGCTGTGGCAATCTCTTTGGATAGCAATTTGTCTCGGACAAAGTGACAGTCAATTTCAATGTGCTTTGTTCTTTCGTGAAACACGGGATTAGAAGTAATATGGAGAGCTGCCTGATTATCACAAAAGAGCAAAACTAGTTCGTTAGTGGGAACAACAAGATCATTTAACAGTCGACGTAACCAAGTTATTTCACTAGTTGTGGATGCCATGGATCGGTATTCGGCTTCTGCAGAAGAGTGGGAAACAACAGTTTGTTTCTTGGATCGCCATGAAATAGGCGCATTACCCAAGAAAACAACAAAACCTATGGTAGACCGTCTGGTGGTGGGACAACCAGCCCAATCAGCATCACAGTAAGCACGGAGTTTAAGATCACAAGCAGATGAAAAAAAAAAACTCCTTGACCCGGAGTCCCTTTTAGATAACGAAGGACCCTCATAACGGCATCAAGATGGGGTACACGAGGATCATGCATGAACTGACTCAAAATGCGAACAGCATAACAAATGTCAGGACGAGTGATTGTTAAGTACAGTAACCGCCCTACTAACCGCCTATACTGACCCCCGTCTTCCACGGGCTTGCCTACCCCATCTGCTAACCCATGATTCTGCACTATCGGTGTAAAAACAGGTTTTGCTCCTAGGAGTGCGGTCTCACTAATAATGTCAAGGGCATATTTTCTTTGACTTAACATCAACCCCCTTTTGGAACGAGCAACCTCAATCCCTAAAAAGTACTTTGTTGAACCCAAGTCTTTTATCCCAAATGTTTTATTCAAAATATTTTTGATTTCTGCAATATGATCCATGTCATTTCCAGTTATAAGGACATCGTCAACATAAATAAGAATAGCAGTGTATGTTGACCCACGCACAAAAGTGAATAAAGAATAGTCAGCTCGGGATTGTTGAAAACCAAGTTTAACTAAAGTTGAGGAGAATTTCTGATTCCGGTTCCGTGAGGCCTGTTTAAGTGCATAAAGGGACTTACGAAGGCGACAAACCTTGCCTTCATGTTTACGCTCAAATCCCTGTGGTAATTTCATGTAAACCTTTTCATCCAAGTCTCCATGAAGAAAAGCGTTATTTACGTCCAATTGTTGAATTATCCAACTACGAGCAGTGGCTACGGCTAAAACGCAACGAACAGTAACGAGTTTAGCTACAGGAGCAAAAGTATCATGATAGTCTATACCTTCTACCTGAGTATAACCCTTTACAACAAGACGAGCCTTGTACCTCTCAATCGTCCCATCTGACTTATATTTGACTTTGTAGACCCACTTTGAGTCTATAGCTCTCTTTCCAGTTGGCAAAGCCTCAAGCGTCCATGTGTTGTTTTGTTCAAGAGCTTTGATCTCCTTTTCCATGGCCTCTCTCCATTCCTCATATCGTACGGCCTGATTGAAATTTTTTCGGCTCATCACATGAAGTGATGGCATTTAAAAGTGTCGAGTGAGCGTTAGAAAATTGTACGTTAGAAACAAAGTTTGAGAGAGGTTACAAAATACCAGAGTTGACTGACGGAGTGGGAGCGGGAGAATGGGCTATAGAAGGCGGAACCTCTGTTATATAGTCTTGATATTTGACGGGCATGGACCGAACCCTAGCACTTCTTCTTTCGACCCGTTCTTCATCGAGGGGAACACCCTCAATCGGTACTGCAGGCCCCTCGGCCAGACTGTCATCCGGTCCTCCGAGGACCGGTTCTCGTTCTGTTGGACCGGCCCGAAGAAGGCCGGTCTGCTGTTGCTGCTGCAGAACCGGTCCAGCAGGGACCGGTTCTGGCACACTCTGGTGCTGCTGCAGTACCGGTCCAGTCGGGACCGGTGCTGCCCCGTCAGTGGCCAAAAAATCATTTCGTAGGACCCTGTGATGTCCTTCATGTGTATGCCCTGAAGTATCAATTTTTAAATAGGGCATATTGTCCTCATAAAACCGAACATCCCTAGAAACAATGATTTTACGTTCATCCAAGCTATAAATTTTATACCCCTTTTGACCATGGGGATACCCACAAAAATTCCTAGTGAAGCACGTTTATCGAGTTTGTCATTGGTGCGATTTTTAACATGATAATAACATAAGCATCCAAAAGTCCTCAAATGATTATAAGATGGGGGTTTGCCCATTAACAATTCGTAAGGACTCTTATGACCAAGCAATGAAGAAGGCATCAAATTAATCAAGTAGGCAGCCGTTAAAACACACTCACCCCAAAACCTCTTAGGAAGCCCTGCCTGAAATCGAAGTGCTCGCCCAACTTCCAACAAATGCTTATGCTTGCGTTCAACAACTCCATTTTGCTGAGGTGTCCCGGTCAATGAAGTTTGATATTGGATTCCATGTCTCGCATAAAAGTCTAACAACGGGCCATACTTAAACTCTTGGCCATTGTCGCTTCTTACTTGTTTGACCTGCAAACCAAACTGAGTATCCACCATATGAAAAAAATTCATGAGAATCCCATGTGCTTGGGATTTCTCTTTCATAAGATACACACACGTGCATCGGCTATAATTATCAACAATGGTAAGAAAAAAACGTGCACCATTCAAAGAAACCATTCTATAGGGCCCCCAAATATCACAGTGAATTAACTCAAAACAAACCCGAGTTTCAGAAACAGATAAAGGAAAAGGGGATCGTGCTTGTTTCGCACGATGACAAGTATCAAAATGAAAGCTTGTTGAAAGGAACATGACCCAAACGGCAGTGCCACAAAACTGCCTCTTTATTATTCTGAACCACGTGAGCCGAGGGAGCAATCGGCTGCTACTCGAGCAAAAATAGCCCATTTCTCATTCTACCCACTCCAATCAGCCTCTTCGAGTGTCGATCCTGAAAGTAACAAAAATCAGGATAAAGGGTTAACGTACAAATTTCATAACGTGTGAGTTTACTCACTGGCAACAAGTTGCAATAAAAACCCGGCATGAATAACACATCATGGAGAATAAAATTATCAAAAATCCGAACTTTCCCAATGTGAGACACCGCCAGTGTTGTCCCGTTTGGCAATTTAACGGGTTTAACGACCTTGTTTGGCACAACATCAAACATGAGTGATAGAGAAGAAACCATATGATCAGTAGCCCCGGTGTCAATAATTCAACTTTGATTTGAAATGAAAACTCGACCTATCAGATTTATACTAGGAGAGACCGAGCTTTGTCCAAGTAGCGACAAGAGGTGCTGATATTGGCTAGCAAAAAGCCCGACAATTGGGCTGTCACCAGTCGGCTCCTCACTGCTGCAGTGAGCCGCGGCTGCTGCTGCATTTTCGGCTGTCTCGGTCGCCTTAGGCCCCTGCTTCTTCCAACCTGGGGGGTATCCAATCAATTCAAAACACCTCTCCTTAGTGTGTCCCTGTTTCTTACAGTGAGAACAGGTAAAACGGTTAGTGCGACGGGAATTATTTCCCATTGAAGAACCTCCCGGTCCCTTCGCTACCAGAACCGCAGCTTCGGGTGTCATGAACGAGCCTGCTGCCACGCTTTGCTGCTTCTCTTCCTGACACAACACTGAATAGGCACTTCCCACAGAGGTTAAAGGTTTAGTGTTCATAAGCTGTGAACGCACAGTTGAAAAGGACAGGTCAAGACCCATCAAAAGGTCCAACAATTTTTCCATATCACGAATTTGCAAGAAAGCTTTGGCGTGTCCACAAGTACACTGCGGTATCTCGACTAGTGTGTATAACTCATCCCAAAAGGATCTCAACTTATTGAAATAAGTAGAAACAGGCAAATTTTCTTGCTTCAAATGCGAATCTCGCGTTTTAATTCGTAAATACGAGGGACATTACCTTGAGAAAATTTCTCATGCAAATCAAGCTAAATATCATGTGCAGTTTCTAAATAAGTAGTACTCTCATTGATCTCTTTCGACACAGAATTTGAGAGCCAAGTCGCAACCATGGAGTCACAAGCACTCCAAGTTTCAAAGTCCGGTGAATCTTCATCCGGTTTGGTAATACTACCATCAAGAAAACCAATTTTTGTCTTTGCTTTAAAAACCTTTAAAATGGATAATTAGGTCCTGTTAAAGTGTTTTGGACAAAAACCAAGCCGGGATTATCCGAGGGATGTAGGTAAAACGGTGAATTAACATCAATGACTCCCCCTGTCGGGAGAGCCAGCATGATAGTTTGGTCATTATTTGCTTGAGTAGTCTCGTTATTGTTAACACCCGTCATATTCTACCAAACCAAAACACGAAAAACAAGCACAAGAAGCAAAGGGAAAAGAACAACTGGCAAAATAGCACTGCAACAGTGCTGCGGCAGCAAGAAGGGAAAAAAAACGCCACTTAATGCAAGAACGAAACTTGCTCTGATACCATGTAAAAATGACTTAAAAATAAAGAAATATTAAGCTCAAGATAAGACTATGGGAAAAGATAATTGTATTAGATGATTAAGAAATGAAACAATACAACCTATTTATACTAAATGAAGGACAAACCCAATCATCTTCTCAAGCAAAGAGTTACTAAAGGAAAAACAAAATAAAAGCTAGCAGTAATGGCCATCAAGGGGCCGGTTGGGAGAGGGAGAACAAGTGACTAAATATCTAGAGGAATAAATATCTACCTACTCACTAATTACATAAAGAATATGCTAGGAATAAATACAGATGTTAAAGTATACAAATACAAATACGAAGACATGAATACGAAATACTAATTTTAACACTTCCCCCCCCCCCCCCCCCCCCCCCCCTCCCCTCTCTCTTCCTAAACGCACTACACTCTATTTTGTGTATCCTTTCTTTACAACATTTTCCTATAATTTTGGCTATTTTTAAAATCACATCCAAACTTGTTATAGTATAAATTTATTTATAAATTATCACCCGTGAGTTTGACAGCTCCAGTTTTTGGCATTAGAGCCATGTTTACCAAGAGTTTTGAATCGCAACAAATCCTACTCTTATTATTGATATAATTAAAAACACCAAGTTCCGGATATTAGTGTTACCCCGCACTCCAAGCCCAATAAGCATTCACATAAAAAGTCATGTTAGAATATAAAACTATTCTTTTCTTCATTCATCAATTTAAGCTTTCGAAATAGTTGATTTCTAAATAATGATAATTGGGCCCATTTCCAAAGAAAATTTTCTTCCTGTAATAGCATAATCATTTGAAGAGTGACTTTGGCATGACTGTTCATTACTTCATGGGACTGTTACTTGCTATGAAGAAAGGCCTCATTTTTCTGCTCTAAAACATGTTTCAAAAGTCAAAAGAAAAGCAAATCAGAAACTAGTTGGTGCCAACAGATGAATGCCAAATACTAGGCCAATCTCTCTCATCATACCAAAATATCACCACAATAACAACCAACCCAGTGCCCAAAGTGCTCTTGTCTAAGCAGGGTCTAGGGGCGGTGAAATGTACGCAGCCTTACCCCTTCATGGTACTATCCTAAGGGAAGGCTATGTCCGCAGACACCCAATCCCAAAATACCAAAATATCACCTATGGAAAGAACCTGAAAAATGTACATAAGAATCACAAAGGCCAAGACTTCGTGAAATCTATCAGTGAAAAGCAAATTCACTACTAAACTGCAGATGGAATCCAGTTACAAATAAAGAACTTTAGAATAAAATAACAACTTAAAACTATAATTTGGTCTACATCTAGAATAATATATCAAGGGATAGTTCCACTAATGAAGATCACAGCTTCTCCAGACAGTATTTGTTTGAGCAACTCCATTTACAGACCCCTTCTTTTTCGAAAGACGGAAGCGTTAAATGCCCAGGATGGAGCAAGAGAGAAAGAGATGCATATTTAGGTCCAGTCTAAAACTGCGAGGACGCACCTCGCTTCTCTTTAGGGCGCTCGTCTGAGAATTAAGAGGACGTATTCTCATTCCATTTCCCGCCACTCCGGTTACAGCTTTGACTGAGTTCTGGGTCACTCTGCGAGTTGAAGGCCACATCCTGGCTCTCTTTCGGATCATTCTGTGAGCGAAGGGCAGCACCCTGGTGGCTCTGCTTAGGATCAGTCTGCGAGTGAGATGGAGCACCCAGATTCTGTTTAGTGCCACTACAAGAGTTTGAGGTACCTAGGTTTAGGTTCTGGTTCTGGTTCTGGTTCTGATTAGCTAGAAACTGAACGACAACACACGTGATGTTGTCTGCGCTGCCTTTCTGATAAGCTTCCTGCATCAGCATCTTGGCTGCTTGTTCCGGATCCTGTACTCGTTTTACCATTTCAACGGCATCCTGGAAGATAGAACACGCATAGATTTGAACGAGAATAAGCCAAGCAGGGTCGGTCAAGACTCCAAGCAATGAAAGCAGTTGGTTAAGGCTCCAAACTATTATGGATCCTTTTGAAAATTAATTATGTTATTAGTTTACTTCTATTGCATATCACCAATCACATTTGGGGAAATAATAACCTATGTATGATAATTATAAACATTTACACATATATATAACAAAAAGTCAAAAACAACTCACATATTAGCTGGTATCAAAATATAAATTGGATTATTCAGGGATCGTTTAAGCTCCTTAAACACTACAGTTACCAAGAAAAAGGTCCACTGATTAAACATGCTTTGGGGCCCTAGAACCTTGAGACCAGCCTTGAAGCTGAGCATATACATGAGTTTTCACATCGGTTTTGCAAACTCCAATCTTGGCTGCTACACGATGATAATGTCTGCTCATCATGTAACTAATACGGTCAACAAAGCCAATAAAGCTAGCTAGTCCACCTTTGTTTCATGAAAGCAAATAATTTTCAAGGGATGTGAACTGTTGACGAGTGCAGCAATCGAGCTAGAAAAAGAAGAAAAGAGCAGACCTCATTAGTGACGACATCCCAGAGCCCATCACTTGCAAGGATAAGAAACTCAAGAGAGCTGTCGACCTTCTCTTCCTGAAAAAAATCAATGATATGTTAGCGACTATGTATTCTAATGGCCGTGACACAACAAAAAGCAAGAAAAGAGAATAAAACAAAAAGATACTGCTATTCAGGCAATCAGAGTAGGGGGTGCATATGAGTTGAGTTGAGCCCAAACTCATCAGGCTCGAGGTTCAGCTTGAAGCTTGCCAAGCTTGAAACTTCAAGCTTGAATCCTGCTCATTGTAAACTCAGGCTCTACTCGGTTCATATCCAATCCAGCTCGGTGAGTTACGCACTAAGACTCATCTATGCTCGATGTAGGCTCGTTTTGGCTCATTTAGGCTCAAACAAAGCTTTATTTGGCATATTTGAGTTAACAAATTGTATTAAGACATGCTCATTCGGGCTCACAAGCCTACGATCTTGAGCTTCACTGGGCTCTGGTTGGATCGGTAAGCTGAACGAGTTGAGCTTTCAAGCTTACAACTTGGTTCATCAACACCCCTAAATTGGAGTATGCGATTCAAGGAAGAATAGTCACATAGCCAAATGTAAAGAACGAATGGTAATTAGATGACAGATTGCTGCCACTGCAGAATGTATCCAATCTAGGGACCTAATACAAGTGTCGTAAGATTAAAGTAGTTATAAATGACCGTGAAGAGAACCTCTAGTGTATAAACAAGAGTACTATATTAACAGGAAATTTGGAAAGCTAGAATAGCCGTTGGTACATCAGCCTGGAAAAGATCATCAGAGGAGACAGCAGCAGAGCCCTAATACTGGACTTGAATATCAAAATGAAAACACAACCACGGAAGCTATCAAACCTGGCTCAGCCACAGGATTATCAGAGGAGAAAGATGGCTAAACTACTGAAACAAATAAATGCAGTGTGGACACTTGAATCAGAACTCAAGGGGATGGCACGGAATGCCTATAGACGAAAGTTTGTTATAGAGGTTCGAGGTAGATCAATGAAAATAGGACTTAAAAACAGAAACTGGAATTTGTTCACAGCTGTCAAGTGAAGATGCCAATGTTTACGAACCCTATTTGATTATGTAAACTTTGTGCACTTGAACCACACATAATTTGTGTCAAAGCAATTGTCCTATTTGACCTTTCACATGATTCAAGAAAGTAGAAATGTAATAGGCTTTCGCAGGGCAATGTATTAGGACAGCCAAGCCGTGGTGGACAAAAGTAAAGGTGGACGATCCCTTTGAGACAAAGGGATTAGATATTTAACCTTCAAATACTAATGTAATGAAATAACTTGATAAACTTTGGTTTGGGTACTTGAGGTTCGTAATAGGCTTTTCAAGTACCTAAGGCTTTGAAATTTTTTTTGAGGTACCTAAACTTTCGTGGCTTCTTTTCCCAGGTACCCCAAACTAACCTGGAACCCCCAAAGGAAAGGAGAATATTTAACAAAAAACTTATTGATACAATCATGTTGTTCTATCTCACCTGAATATCGGGATCAGAAACAACAAATTGCTTCAAAAGTTTATCCCCAAATGCGCGAGAAACAGCAAGAACACCTCCGACTCTCCAAGTTCCTATTCAAAGAAAAGTCAGCAAGAACCCAAAATCTCTTTAGAAAGATCCTAAGCAGGGGAGATGATATAATGGGCCTGATTGTGAAATGTCATTACCAGCCCACATCACAAACCCTCCTGCCTCCTCAATCCTTCGTCGTTCCTCACTTTGGTCTGGCTTGTGATCCCGAGAAACAGCAATAGCTGCAAAATACAACAGTTGAATTCTCAATGAATTAGAAAAGATGTATGAACAATTAACAAGCAATGCAGTTTTTGGTTTTATAGAAACTAAAACCTGGCTCTAAAAACAATTTTTTTCTTATTTTTAGTTTCCTGCTCACAGTTTTCACCCGAACTAGGAAGAAATTGAAGACAACAGACCAAAAATAAGGAAAAAAAAAATAGTTCTCAACTATAGCAGATTGAAAACAATGCCAGACAAGCCCTTAGATATCATGTATAGGCTCTAGTGTTTTCCATTTTTCCAGATACTGCTAGCTATTGAAGTTGGCCACAAAGGGAGTAGTCTGAAGGTTATACCTTCGCCACCCCGGCATATAACAACTCTAGAATCACCAACATTCGCAACCAATAAACGTTCACCGACAAGGATGGCAGTGGAAGCGGTTGATCCAGCATCTCTGTTCTGTGAATTATCGGACTTCAAAAACTCAGAGTCTGTATCGTTGTACGCATCAGCTGCAGCAAGAGGATTTGGACAGCAGAGGTAAAGATCATAACCTTGGTACCTAAGAAGCCTTGGTTTAACAATGAAAAAACAAATAGCAATAACTTTTGAAGAGTTAAGACAAACCTATAGCTGACTTGGTATCAGAAATGAATTTTGGATGCTTAATCAGGTTGCTGAAGAGATGTTGTTTAACATATTCAGCAGCTCGAGCGCCACCATGCCCTGTACAGACAAAAATGATCATGATGTATGATGGTGTTTCTACTGACCACGATAAGGAAGATCTAATCAAATCAACTACACAGTCCTCGATGACCAAGGACTTACTTTCAATGTGAATTATCCACTAAAGACTTAAAAATTCCATGGATCAATGAATTCTTTCAGAAAAAGAGGAAAAAGAAACGATGCAAGAGATACTCCCAAAATTCATGCCTACCAAAACCATTTTTAAGATATCTTCTTCAAATATCATTTTTTTAAACATTTCACGGACTGCAAATACTCAACAACCATACGATTTCCATCACATGTCAAGACTTCACAAAGCACTAAGAGACTGAAATTATGTTTGTGTGTAAGCATATACAACTCGGAAATAGCCTTTCGCTAGGGTACCACCCTGATGGGGTAAAGCTGCGTACATCCTACCCCCCTCCCAAACCCTGCTCACACGGGAATCCTTGAGGCACTGGGTTTCTTCTTCTTGTTGTTGTAAGCATATACAAGGAGCCATATTGGCAACAAAGAAAAACAGGTTTGACTGTTGAGGAGGTACAAAGAGAGATGTGTACCATCAAAAACTCCAAATAGACCAACTATTTCTCCATCCACACCATCAATTCTTGTCTCGTAGAAGTCTTCCATTGATGATCTTTTCCCAGGGGAGCATGCATACCCATAGCTAAACTTGCCATTCTGACTGTAAAAAATAAATAACGTAATTAGATTGTATAAAAGAAAGGGGCATGATCCTTTCTTCCTTGGAGGGGAAGAGGGATTCAGGCATAAAATGTTAGACTCGCTTATTTGTCTGATGAATGTCAAAACTAGAAAAACCACTAATTCAAGTAGGACAACTCGCTTTATGGCACCATAATGGACCTATCCCCAACCTCTCTTCTACAAGAGAGTATAGATGTAATATACCACTCTTTTCTCTAGTTGTTATTTCATCCAACTTCAATGGCTGTACGCTGACAAATTCACCTGAGCATTTGTTTCATTCCTGTACTGCAAGCACTCAGTGTCCGACCCTTTTCAACGCTTTCCGTAAATTCCAGGATAACCCCTTTGGACTCGTGTAACATGATAAAAAAATAGTGTTTCAACAATCAATATATGTGCACTAAAGGTGCCCCTTCTTTGCTAGCTTGCACTCACCAGAGAGATTCAACAAATTTCCAATTCCCCCCCCCCCCCCCCCCCCCCCCCTCTCTCCCCCCCCCCAAATGTGAAGGATGTAGGAATGAAAGTTCAAAATAAGATTACGGACTTGTTTCCACTCACCGAATGCTGTTGATAGATCCCTAATGTAATGAAACAGCGCATCTGAAGAGAAAAAGGCATGTCTGCGCTTGAATATAGCATAAAACTTTCAACAAATAAATATTTTCTTAGCAAAAGATACATTTAGCTTCTAGTTTGTAGAAATTCCATAAGTGTGGTTTCTTCACTAATTTTAATATATTTCCGTATAACCACATTCCCATATATTGCACGAACATCTAACACTTCCAACCAAATATAATTCCATCCCCTCGCTTAAATCAGGATTAAAACAGTCAAGCAAAAATTATACAGATATATATGCACATTAAATTAACAAAGAAGTTATTCAGAGAAGGCAAGAAACGTTTCTGGATCAATGCACATCAAGCAGTATCAAGATCGGCAGGATGAAAAGTGCATGCGCTTGCAAGTGATCCTCAGTTCCTTATTATCTTGCATAGGCTTATTAACAATCACTTTTCTCTAACCAACGTCTAGGTTCATCAACCATTCTAATAGCATGGCAGGTTCATCCGTGTAAAGAAATTAATCTAGCCCTAGCTTCACGCACATCCAAAGTTATCAGAAACCACTTCCCTAATTAACAATATGAAAGTGCCATTATGGACCCCCGAAAGCGCAAAGACGTATCAAATTGAATTAGGAGCTATGAAGACTCCCTTTGTTTTGACGATAACCATTTTCCATTTTAATTCTATCGTAGCAACATCTACAAATATAGAAAATAGTTTCTTCTATGGAAGGAAATTGTTCCCCTCAATGAAAAGGGAAACATTTTCACGATCTTAATCTCACGTCACATGATTCATTTAACCTCAATTTAGTCAAGCATGAAACTCATATAAATTTATAGAATGAAACCAATCCTTTAGCTAGGAAGACAAGAACTTGTTAGAAAAATATTTTTATTTCTGTACAGAAAAATGCTTTCCATTGAACTAAACGGAACATAAATCAGTAAGCAGAACAGTAATCAACAAGAAAAAAATCACAAAATCAAATCTACATGATTAAGATTGAGAAAATTGAAGGGAATCACCTGAGCCCTCCCCCGCTGACAGGCTTGTCTTCAGCTTGGGCTTGGTTTGATGGATAAAATACTGAATCAAGGTAACCCATTTACACTCCTCAAATTTTCACAAACCCAACAACTTGTACGCTCTTTCTAATCAACTCAAATGGATGAACTATTATGAAATTAGCAACAAATAAAAAAGCCTAATGTTCATGAGCCAATTGAACCTGCAGGTTGAAGCACCCGTACATTCATTTTCCCAAGATGACGAATCAAATATTACCTGGAAAACAGGGCCAAAAGGGCACAAAATCAATCCAACAATTACCAAATATTACAATCAGGGCCTTCTTGAAATTTTTGGAGTTCTAAGCCAATGTTTTAAATGGGGCCTTCCTATATAATAAAACTTATGCCATGATTCTGTCGATATCTGATCAGTAATTGGATCAGTAGTTTCCATTGTTATCGGATCAATTGGATACCTACTTGGATTGATTGGATGGGCTTTTGGGCGCACGTTTTTGGTTTATGTAATCGAACACTTTCTTTCTTTCTCAATCTCTTTTCTCCCTACAATACCCTTGTTCTACTTTGTCCCTGATTTCTTTTTTCTAATTTCTCCCCCCCAAATTCTTTCCTTTCTCAAACTCTTCTCTTTTCATGATCGATATATGAAGTTTAACCTAATTAATACCTTGTATCATAACAACTTCTCTTGATTACATAATAATACAACAAAATATAAAAATAAAAATTTTAATCATAAAACTTATAAACATTTACAATTGAGACTTTCTAGTCTCAAATTTAGAGGTGCCAAGCAGTTGCTCGGAGTTATGTATCAATAACACATCAAATCAGAAAGAGACTGATCGATGTCAGATCAATCAACGAATCAGGAACGTAACGAAGATGCATAGAACAAAGAAACAACGGAAAATCACTGGGCATTGAACAATTCAAACAAAAAACTATACAAAGAAGCGTCACCTGAATCTTGAAGGAGATTGGAAAAAGGATCAAACTTTCGGGATAGAAAGAACAACAAAAAGGATTCGGGATTTTTTTTGTGGGGGGGGGGGGGGGGGGGGGGGGGGGGGGGAGGGCAGTTGGCAGCTGAAACCGAAAAATGGCGAAAAATCAAAAGTAAGAAGAAGAAAAATAAGAGAGAGGGAGAGAGAGAGAGAGAGGCAGTTGAGGGGTTGTCCTACGCGGCGCCGATTTGCAAGCCGCTTCATTCATTTATATTACTACACGTGCCACTTTTGCAGCCAGGTGGATTGCTACATTTTCGTCTCCCTTGCTTCCTACCATCCTCTTCTTATTTAAACTTATTTATATTATATTTTTATTTTATTTCTGAAAGTAACACGTATGACTTGTTAGATTTATTATTTTAGTATCTTAGATTGTTTTTCTTCATTTTGATATATAGACTCTTCTTCGATATATGACGATATTATACCCTTTAATGCAACGGGTATTTTAAATAATTTGTGATATAAAAGAAGGTATTTTCATCAACACATTATAGTGGACATTTAAAGTACACTGTCATATCAATTTTTCTTCCCGAATTATGACGTCATTGTGCCAGAGAGGGTCCTATTTATTAATACTAAAAAAAATATAAGATATTAAAAAAAAGATCGGGACCTTTGTATAATTTTTCATGAACTAGAAGTCAATTTTGAGGACCAAAAGTACCTTTGAAAAAATATATTATACTTGAGAAAAAAATAATATCATATAAATAAGAAAGATATACTTTAGAAAAAAAAATATGAAGTAATAAATATATTTTAGATAAAATTATAAAAGTAATATGTTTTAGGAAAAGAAAAGAACGTTGATATCATTATTGTGTTATGATATTCACTACATTATGTTTCTTGTTGCCAAATTACATTTTGAGTCATCTTTTTGGTTACTAAATAATCCAATAATAATGAGCGGTAAAATCGATGCCTTCTCTATAACATATAGTCCTTTTTTGTTTCTTTTTCTCAAACATTTGTCTTTTTTGTTCCCTTTTTTGAAGAATGGTTTTCTCCATTTATATAAAACTTACCTCTTCTTATTCCTTTTTTTTGAACATTTTATTATTTCAAGAGATTTTTTTAAAGATCAATTATAAAAGTAAAAGAAAGAAATATATGAGGACCTATAGTGTCTAAAACTTACTGGTCCCTTCATGACCTCAGCTCCCTAGCATGTCTTCCCAAGTTTCATGCTAGAATAATTTCCAACTATTTTTAGTACATACTGGATTGAGTTAGTTCTTAAAGTATACTACATTTCAAATGAGATACAAGTATCTTCTATGATTATTCAAATTATACCAAAAACAATTATGCCAGTAAGAAAAATTGAAGCTAATGATTCTGCAGTAAATATAAGCCAATATAATTTATATTTGAGGGATCATTAGGTCTATTTAAATGCTTACAAAGTGTAGTTCAAGAAAATTGAAATGAGAAAATGTTAATTAATAACTTGTTCAATATCTTTTCACTTACCGTTTCTATTTCCAGAAACTAAAAACCTTATTTCATAAACTATTTCTTCTTGACTTGAATATTCAATTTTCAGTTTTCATTCAAACTAAAATAAAGTACAGAGCCACAAAGCTTCTCGAGGGCGATTACATCAAGAACAACTAATACCACGTTTAAATAATGTGATTATCACAAAGAACCAAATCAATAGCAACTTCTAAACAAAATTGTTCATTGTCATCGTATAATTCGACTAAAACATACTTCACGACCTGTGATTCTTACAAGAATAAGCGGGATAGAAATCAGATGCCAACCAAAGGAATTTCACCTGTATTTTGTTCATTTTTGACAATGGAACTATTGCTGTCATTCTTCGAAACGGGTGGTTCTCCCAGCCACATAGCACGAAACCCAGTCCCGTGACAATCTGTGCATTGCATTGACCCCTGCGCAGAACAAGCAACGAAGAAAATCATGTAACCACAAGCGATTCAGAAACAAGCAATTAAAATGGAGAAAGATCCCGGGTCTCTCTATGGAACCAGTAATGTAATCCAAGGGGTTTGCTCATATCATAAGATACTTGATCTGGCGCCTCATGAGTCATTAGGTTTGAGGTCAAAATGTTTCTTTTAAAGCGTAAGGAGGTACAATACTATCGTAAGAAGGGCCACCATCATCTCGGTAAGGGGAAAATGAGCTTCGAACCCAAGACCACTTGGTCTGAGGTCCAAATACTGCCTATAGGTGCCAACAATTTCTTGAGACCATGCTCTAGATCTGTAGTCCTCCAACTTACTGTGTTGCATGCGACCCCACAATTAGTCAAGGTAGTGTAAACTTGCCTGGAAACATAAATGTCATGGCTTACCTTTCCAGAAACATATAACGCAAGTACTGATTCTAGAAGGGACTTGGCAGAGCATGTTATCACCAAGGATTAAAGAAGCCAGTGCCACCACACCATTTGCACTCTACATGCCCATTTTTGTTGCAAGAAGTACATGCAATTGGCCTCGGTTGCTGCAACCCATTATGAAATAATATAGACTTTAGCGGGACAAGATGAGAAAGACGAAGAACAAAGAAAATACAGGCGAAAAGCAGACAATGTTCTGCTGTGCCTTGAGGTGGGCCTGGGCCCATCGGCTGAGCACGCCCACTAAGAAAGATCTAAGGATTTAGCTATGCCTAGATATATGTTGTTTTATGCAGCACCCAGCTGTAAACCTCTCTTTTAGAGTTTCAGTGGGACTGCTTTTTCCTCCAACTATCGAGTTTTCCCCCTCAATTATTTTCTTCACGTAAATCAATGTATTATTATTTTCTCTTTCAAATATGTTCATTCGCATCCAAATTTTTTTCTCTGTGGAGTCAGTTACTTCCATTTAACAAGGTTTAATAGTTCATTGAACCCCAATAACCCATTAAAAAAAAAAAAAAAAGCACAAGAAGAAAAATGAAGTGATTCTACTCAACATCAAGTCAAATGTTGATCGAGACTACTCTTTGAAAGCATAGAACAGCACGAAAATCGAGCACAATGCCCCACCCTCCCTTTCTTCAAACAGAGTACCATCTCACTAGACTATGTTTCCATCAAACAGCCCGCAAAGGCAAGCCACTAAAAGCATTTTGTTTCAGGTTCTGGGATATGGCTAACGGGATCATGAGATCTGCGTACTTCATTCGCAAAGTGAAGCAGACTAGAAAAGTTGACATTAGGGTCTACCAAAATATGCTTGACTACTAAATATGTAAAAAACAAGAAGGGCATAATATATATAATATACTCAGAAAAAGCAATAGATTTTGAAAACAGAACATGAAGAGCAACATAGTTTGGAGAGGAACAAAAGGGCATTGACTTCATTATGGTTTGCCACATCAAGTTTCCAATTGTAATGTCAAATGCCACGTTATCTTCATGGTTGTCACAGTTATCTTTCCGCTTGCCTAATGCTAGACCAATGCCCCTCTTGTTCTTTTTTCTGAAATATCGTGCCCTTCTTTTGTATATGATAAAACACTAGGGGCTTTCTATTCCCTTTATCGCACAAAATGTCTTTTTAAAATATTTTGCCCCACTAGATATGTGAAATCCTACTGCATCTATTTACATAAAGCATTTACTGAATGTTATCGAATGTCATTCAGAGTACAGAAATAAATGTAGGATAAACAGATGTAACATGAAAGAACATTCACACATCTTCCACATAAGTCAACTTTTACTCCCATAACAAAAACCACATCGTTGACTGCACATACTGCTAATTTATACAGAGATGCTTATAGCGTTTACCATCATAACTGGAAATCATCTTTTCCTTCTTCAAGAAGTTGAACATTTCTGCCGATTTTCCCTGACCCCATGCTCTCTGCATTTCAATTAGGGGTGTAAATGGGCCAAGCTAGCTCATGAGAGCTCATTGTAAAGCTTGAATTGCTCAGTAGTGAAGCTCGAGCACACTGGCTTGTGTGCCCAACCGAGCCAAATAAGCTTCTTATAACAATTTATTACCTAAATATGTCCAATTGAGTCAAGTTCGAGCCTAATAGTTTAGCTTCAATGAGCACAAATAAGGCAAGTTTAGCTTAGAGCTGACCGACTTAAGTGCAAGCTCAATCAAGCCTATGGCTTTAAGTTTCCAAGCCCATTGAGCTTTGAGCCTAGCCCAAGACAAGCTGAGAGGCTCGTATACACCCCTAGTAACCAATGCAATCTAAAAAACTAAACCTTCCTCCTAAGTTTAGATAAGTCAATAGAATCGTCTTCATCAAATCCCTCAACAATCTAGCTCATACAGCTTAAAATCGAAATTGAACTAACAACAGATGTGCAAAATAACAGACAAATAAACGGAGCAGAGAAGATAGAGAAACAAGAAATGGAGATTCCAATATATATATATATATATATATATATAATAAATAAAACGGACCTGAGAGATTAACCAAGCTTGTTCCATGCGCTTGACGAAATAGAGGGGTTCTCCGAGGAATCCACCATTGAAGCTCGCACCTTGTTTGGCATGCACCTTAGCAAAACCCTAGGCGCTAAATACGACGCCGTTCGAGCTCGACGACGCTTTATGGAGCTGTTGTTCACCGGAATTGTAGAGATTACCGGTCTACAGCACGCGCAACTCGACATGACTTCCTTCAATCCACGAACAGAGAGAGAGTGAGAGAGAGAGAGAGAATTGCAGAATTAGGGCAAAGGATGTAGGTGGCTCGCGGTGGCCGGTTTAGGTCCTTTTTCTGGTGGCCGAAAAGCCTTTTACGTTTCCAAAACCAACTCAAACGACTCAAATTCAACACTTTATTTGGAGGGCCTGTGTCAATGCTCTTGCCTCTTTTGATAACTTGCGAAAAAAGAGAATTGTGCTTCCTTCTATATGTCCTTAACGTGGAGAGAATCATAAAACTATTGAACACATTCTCTTTTTTTGCCCCCCTGCTAGGGCTGCTTGGTTCGCCTCATCTTTCGTTTTCGTTTTCAAAAAGAGGGTTTTAAAAGCTTTGGGAGGTGGTGTGTGCAATGAGTTTTCCTTTTATAATGTTAGCTTAAGTAGAATTGCTTTTTTATATTGGAATTTATAGAAAAACAGGAACGATCATGTCTTTTAGAGGAAAGGCCGGGACCCTCTTGCTCTTGTTCATGATTCATCACACTACTTCCAGGAATTTCAGAGGTGTGTTCGTGCCAATACTCCTGCTTCCAGGCCCTCTTTCAGCCACAACCCATATCCATTAGCTTCCCCCTTCATCAGGAAATGTTAAAATTAACTCTGACGCAGCATGGAAGTCTAAAGCTGTCTTGGCTGCGGCTGCTGTGGTGGCTAGAGACTCTTCAGGTACTATCATTGGTGGTTGGTGCGGGTCTTTTTACGCATCGTCCCCCCTGATGGCTAGACTTTGGCTCTTAGAGCGGCTTGTGCGATGGCTAAGACTTTTTGTGGAACTCTATTGTTTTTTGCAGCGGATAACAAGATCCTAATTGACGCCATCAATGATGTTGGGATGAGGCCTTGGGAGATCCAAGCAATTGGGACGACATTTGTTTTGTAGCGTCTTCTTTTGTGTTTTCGTCTTTTAATTAGTGTCCTAGGTTATGTAATAGGGCTGCTCATTTTGTCTCCAAGTGGCACTTTTCTTGTGTAATCATGACTGGTGGGTCAATATCCCCAACCTTATCCCGGATTGTACTTTCGGATGCTTTGGTTATATAATTTGGCCTCAAGCGTCTTTTTGTTCAAAAAAAAAAAACGTCTCCAATTACAAAAAGACCAATAACACGCAAAAAAAAAAAGTTTATTTAATACATATATTTTACCTATTGTATTAATTTATTTATGCATCAAAATTAAAGTTAGGCTACTAATGTAATATTAAACAATCAGGTCTCGAACAAAGTCAATAAATGAATTTATATTCTGTTACTTACATCTCTCTTGATTATACCATAAAAATTAAGTCATTAACTTAAAATTTACTATTACCATAGAACTAAATTAAAATAATATAGATTATATAGAATTAAGTAAATACAAATATAACAATTATTACATTAAAATGATACACATCCAAGAAATTTCTCTCCCAAAACCATAGTATGCATTTTTGCAACTGAAGTTTTCTTCTACTAAACCGCTAGTTTAACCA